>JANHGL010009971.1:0-76311 GCA_024611195.1 Ceyx melanurus | reverse complement strand
GTGCTGCAGCAGCAGACCAATAACAGCACTATAATGACATTGTGTTTAAAAATCATAATAACTCAATATTTTTTAGTTTTTCTGCTTGACTTTGCCTTCCAAATTAGATCAAGAAGTTAATTTTAAAATAATTTTTGTTTTTAATCTTTCTGTTATTTCTTCCTGATATCCCATTGTCACAGCTACTGTATGAGCTGTTTATACATTAACCCATCCTGAGCATGAATGAAATGCAAACAACCTTGTATAATTGTTCTGCTTTCAATTTGTGACTATAAGAAATTTATTTTACTGAATGTATGTATTTAATACATAAGGTATCTTTTAGAAAAATTCCATAGAATAGAAAATCTCATACATCCCCTTTTTATTCTTTCCTAACAAACTCTCTAGTGTATAATTATGTACGTTTATCAGAGACAATAAAGAAGCTCTGTGATGGTGACTGTGGGTCAGAGATGTCCTCATCTAAATATTTAATTTGCAATTAATAGTTAAAAAAAACTTAGTTTAAAAGGCTCTTTAAAATGAGTCTTAGCTTATTAGAACATAACCAAGACTGATTCATGTTTTCCAGTAGAGATACTGGAAATTATAAGGGCAGAGAAAACAGACATCAAATGGGTTTGGCTTTGTAAAGTCGACTCATTTTTCCCTCTCTTGCTGAAGATGTCTGTTCTTTCAGAATTAGTTTCAGACAGAGCTCAGCAGCTTTCATGGCTGCAACAAACTGTGCACAAGCCACTCTCAGCTGCTTTGAAGTCCATCTGCCTTTCTGTCTCTGGTGAGGTTGGGTTGTCTTTATGCTGCTTTCTTGCAGAGCTGCCCAGGGTTTGTTGTACTCCAGGTCCTCTACCCACTTACCCTTGCCCCAGGGATCTGATTGCCTGGCCATTCCTTTCTGTCACAGCTTCTTCCTGCCCCAACAACCTCCCTCTTCCTTAGGCTGTAACTTAAACCCAGTGATGGGTAATGTGATACTACAACCCAAAGCACCTGAGTAGTCTTGTGGAAAATCAAATCCATACAGTTACGTTGTGGTGGGTTGACCTTGGTGGGATGCCAGATGCCCACTCATCTGCTTTCTTATTCACCATCAACAGGACAGATGGAGAAAAGAAGATAGAAAACTTGTGGATCAAAAAAAAAAAAAATACAGGGACATCATTTACCAGTTATGGGCAAAACAGGCTCAACTGGAGGAAAACGAATGTAATACGTTGCCAATTAAAAACAGAATAGGATGGTGTCATGTTTTAGAGCTGAGCTCATACAGCCACTCACTCACTGCCTCCCTACCCCTGAGCAGGAAGGAGAAGAGTCAGAAAAGTGCAAAAACCCCATGTCTGAGTTAAGGAGGTTTTAGTACAACAACTCAAGAGGAGAAAACACAAAACATAAGAACAGTGAAAGAATATACACGAAGAAGCTGCAGAAAAATATATTATAGATCAAATTTTGTTGGCCTGTTCCACATTAGCTGCCTTCCTTTGTTTTACTGTTACTGTTAATCACATAGTAACTATTAATCACATAGTAGCACCCTGGCTATTAATAGGCCTTCTTCATAGTAATGAAACATGCACTCTCCAAAATGTCAGCAGGATTTGAGATGAGTTTACTGTAAGACAGTAATCTAAAAGCTGAATTCTTAAAGCTTCTAGTAACAAGGGCAACAAGTAGAAACAGAATTGAAGTAACAACAACAACAACAAAAATAGCCCTTTAACCCCAGCAATCATGCTGTCAGAGAAGAAAAAGAATGGCACAAGTTGTTCCCTGTCTTTATGCCACCACGGTCTCTCTGGTGCAGGATGATTCTGCCATAGGCAGCTGACACTCTCAGATCTGAATTCATGAAATTGCATAGCAAAAGCAGCCATATGGCACACTGAGATTTTGCCCTGAAGTTTCCATCTTTATATCACAACAGCTTGACATCGTTGACAACCCTGCTGATTCCTAAAGTAGAGTTCACACCCACACAAATAAGCTTAACACATGGCTCATAATCATAAGTGAAACTGTCAGATGATCCTGTATTTCAGTACTCATTTTTCTTCTGTGTTGATGGAAGAATATTTAAACATATTTGCTCTTCCTTTTACATACCAAGTGTTTGTGGGGGTAGACATATCTGGTAGATAAAGCAAAAGTCATACCACAATGCATCAGTTTTTCCGTACTGGAGGAGGTACTGCCACTTTTTGGAAGAGACCATAACAGAGTTTTGGTGAACAATTAGTAAATAAAAAGGCAGTAAGAAACAGTAAACACAGATGTCTGGAAGGCCACAGGTTTATATTATATATAATAATAATATAATAATATACAATATATATATAAATATATATATACACACATATTTGTCCAGTATAAATAGGACTGTTCACAGATCTGTCATATGAATGTGAAGTTTTTATCTCCACATCTTGTGGCAGTTTCATGAGTTGACTTTAAAAAAAAAAGCAACAAACCACCAAACAATAAACCAAACAAATCTCAACATAATACCAGACCTCTTGCTTCTATGTATGATTTTTATTTAAAACATTTTGCTCTGATGATTCAAACTTATTGGGTTTCTTTTGCCTTTTATTTCTACACTGTATGTAAAAAATTGTATCATTGACCAAAGAGATACTGAAAAACTTTTGCCTGGTTTCAGTCCTTCCAAAAACTAGTGATCTTCAAAGAACTACAGATAAAGATGCTTACAAATGTGAATAAATAAATAAACAACGAACACACAAACATACAAACCAACCAACCACACAAACAAACAAAAAAAAACCCAACAACCCAACCAAACAAAAAAAGAAGAACCCTGGAAGTGGAAAGAAAGGGAAAAAAAACCTGCAGAAGCATGCATATACTGGTATTACTTTAACTTAAGCAAAGTATTGCTCTAACAGTTTAAATATTTTACCAAATTGAATGTTTTCCTTGGAATGCAAATTCTACTTCCTATGAAGGAAACTGCTTTGTTGTTCTATATATATCCTGTGAGTAGGCATTTTCTGTGAAATACGTACTAATTGAAAATCAATAAATTTGTTTGCATTTTCATTTAAAGGAAGGATATTTGAAAAACAATACTTAGCAGTTTTCAAGTAAAATAGCATTTCCTTCATTGTTCGTGATAGTGCAGGCCATGACACAATGCTGGAACAAAGTATGAGAGACTCACAAAACAAACTTTAAAATGAAAACCACACAGAGATGCATATATTATTGCTCCATACCTGCATAAATTTCTGTAAAAATAGACAAAACCAGAAGTTAAATATGTTATTTAAGTGGATTTTTTTTCTTAAAAAAAAAAAATACAAGTTTATATCTACTAAACAGTGAAAATATGTCTGTATCTCCATCTGTGCATGTAATTTTTCCCCTAAATATATTTTTTGGCTCTTCAGTCTCAAGAAAGTGTCCAAACCAGACTTAAACTGATGCTGAACAGGAAATGCTGTTTTATGGTCCACCAAAGATATGCTAGAAGGAGCCACAGGTCTCACAATACTGCCTTTTTGTATAGGTCTTGGAATAGGAAAGACTAATATTTGGCCTATGAGCAGTGAAGAAGTAATTGCTTCATTATCTCTAGGTTTTTTGCCTTCATGAGCACTTAAATTTTCTTATTATCTGTTTTGTAATTAGCTGTTCCCATAACAGCGTCCTATGCTGAAAACTCCAGTATTACTCTTGCTTTTCAACAGACTTAAGCATTTTTTTTCTGCTGAGTTGCCTTTCTCGATAGTCTTTCTTTTGCAACATGTTTAATGGCCAATTACCATTTTTGCTTTAATCTTAATTGGAACACATTTGGAGACTTGTGTCATTAAAGCTGCAAGAAATAAGTAGGCATTTCCTTAGAACGGAATTTCTATTTTCTTCTACAATTACATATATTTGATTAAAAAGGTCATACCTATTAACAGCATATAGGCCAAACATATACAGTGCATTTTTATGAGTCATGCAATACTTTGGATCAAAGGATAAACTTATTTGCTCCATTTATTGAAAACAAGTAACTAATCATATATTATTTTTTTTAAGAAAAAAAAAATGCATATGAATTCTTACAGGGCTATCACATATCAAATATATAATCTCTACCTGAGAGGCATTGTAATGCTTTCCTCTTTCCTGAGTTTCTTTAGAAATAGCAGAATACTGACTCAGTCCATGGGTCACAGAATGTTGGTACAGTAGTTTGGTTCATCCTTTCCTTAAATGACAGTGTCCAAAATGGGGGAAAATTGTAGTTCTGAAGTGAGTGGCCAAGATATGTTATTAGCTTTCATCTTATAAGTTCTGTTTTTAAGTTCTGTTTTATTTTCTGTAAATATGAATTAGTCTAGAAATTGTAGTGGGATTGTTCTGCTTTTTTTTTGTGCTAAGAATGCTGAAAAGCAGCATGCCTGATACAGGGACAATCCCACTTTGTTACACCCTCATCATGTGTGATACATGAAAAAGTTGGCACTTCAGAGCTATGGACAGTAAAATTGCATTCATTGCTACAGACCTGGCTGTTAGAAAAAAAACATGAATATACTTCAAGGTTCTTAGAAAACACTAATAACATCTAAATATGGATGAAATGGCTAGTGATTGAGGTGAAGCAACTAGAGGTACCTTGAAAGTAGATAAGTAATACTAGAACAACTCAAAAGTGTAAGACTCATCTACTATGTAGTAGGCCAGTTTTACTACAAAACAGTAAAGCAGTTTATCAGCGGAACATTTTAGCACCTCTTCTACTAAGTTATCTTTGAACAAATGAATGAACTTCAAGTGTTCCTTCCCTTCATTCAACTGACCAAGAGCCAGAAACTCTGTAAACTGATGTGTTTCTCCATCTGTAAATTATACGAAGACTTAAAACTAAGGAAAGCAAATAAAACTGTAACAATCCAAACAGACATTTCTGATTTTGCTCTCATGGATGGAAGACTATAATGGGTATGCTTCAGTCTTACAACAAAATCAGTAGCTTGAGACAAAAAATGTTGCCTGTCATATTGAAGTAACTAGAGCATATTAATACATCCAGTATTTGTGGAATAGATAACTATTATAAATGGCAAGATCATATTATATAAAACCAGATGTTTTCTCTCCATATGACCTCAGTTATGACACATGCTTAGTGAAGCTCAGTAACTTCTAGGATTTCTCTGTTCATTTCTAAAGGAATCTCTTCAGTAATAAAATATTCAGATATATAATTTTATTTTTTTTTTAATTCTAACAAATCTTGAGATTACTCCAAATAAATGTTAAAAGAGTTATGATATAAAAGTATATGGACTTCAAAGTTCATTATTGTATACCATATCAGGACAACAGATAAAGCTCTATGATTTTGGAAAGTAGACATTTTCTCCTCCACAGGACAAAGAACTTGGCTGAAATAGGATGAAAAGTGTTTTTTATAATACCTATTGCATGAATGTATGCAAGTGTTCAAATCAAAATTTATTTTACATTTTGTATAGCAGAGGTCTATTGTACACAACTGATCAACTGTTATGGTCCCAGTAGTGGTGTGTACCCTTCAAGTGAGATTTTGTGACTGTGATTGTTAAAGACTCTTCACTGTGAATGTTAAAGACTCTGTTTAAAGCAGTTTGATAAGAAAAAAGGAAAAGAAAAGACAAAGGAAAAGAAAAGAAGAAAAGAAAAGAAGAGATTAGATGTGACTGTGGTGGAATTTTCATATTAACTAATTTTGTTTTAACGTATAAATTATATTTTATTTACATAATAAATCTGATATTAAGAGTTTAATCTAGAAAGGTACAGAGTGAACCTAAAAAGAATTAAACAGTCTCAAAAAGAACTTTTATTTCAATGAGAATCCTATAGATTTTAGACATTCTGTACCAAGAATATTATGTTTTCAGAGGATCTGTTAAGCATTTATGAATCCTTTCAACAGAATGTAACATTTCAATTGAGACTATTAGACACTGTTAGCTTCTTGATGGATTACTACAGAAATTTTGGCTTTATGAAATTTTGATCACTTACTTAAATATCTAAATGAATACCAAAGTCTTCTGAAAAGCTGTCTGCTTTATTATTTCACATCTTTCTGAGCAGAGGCAATTCTGATACTGTAGTACTAATTTATGTGTTACTATACTAGATTTTATTGAGCAGAACATAAATTAAAACTAATAAAAATGACAAAGCAAATTTTGACCATTAAGGAAAATAATAAGAAAAACATTAGAGCTCACTTTTTTTTTTTCCTCATGAAAGATTAATTTAATGCAGCCATCTTCCCTAAAGAGGAAAAGCCCTGCTGTCTCAACATAGCAAGAAAATTGTCTTTTAATGATTATTCTGGAATCCTAAGTATATTAGGATTAAATAATGTAAATAATATAAATATGTTATATTGAATTGTAGGAGGAAAAATGTGTTTATATTTAATTTACAAATCAACAAGTGCCTTTAAGTGATAATATCACTTGAAGTACCTTTCCTCAAGAACACTGCACAGTTTGTTTTTAATTTATTATAGCAGAGTGTTTAAAATCCCCCCCCCCAATTCCCATTAAAAAGGTCACAATAAAGCCTTACTTTTAAGTGTTAATTCCTTTAAAAGCATCAACATAAAAAATTACATGCAATTTATGGATTACAAGATAAATATATATTGATTTCTGAAAAAAATAATTCGATTTCTTTAAAAAAAGTCAGAGAATGCCATGGTGAATCAAATTAGAAAAAAGCATAGAAGAAAAGCAACCCATTTTTGTAATGGCAACTCAGTAGACATATGCCTCTCACTTTGTAAATATTTTTCTTCTGTTAACAAACTGATTTTAAAGTATCCAATTTGATTAATAAATAAACACTCCTAGTAGATGTATAAACAAAGTTTACTTCACATTACTTGCAGCCTAAGGTGTAATTGGATGGTCACTTTAAAAGCTTTGCTTGAGAAAATGAAGGACTAATAATGCTGTAGAAAGAGTGAGATGAGTTCAGACAATTGACAGAAATGCTTTCTAAAGTTAATTATGTTTGCTTTCCCCTCTCCCTTGGTGTTCATTACCTTTAAATGGAGCCATACATTGGCAGAAGTAATTACCAGGTTGGTCAATGCAGGTGGCTCCATTCTTGCAGGGAAATGAAGCACACTCATCTGTATCTATTTCACATCTTGCACCTTTGAAAAGATGAAAGATTTGAACATTTAGTGAGACAATAAGGTGCCAGTTTCTAATTCCTTTGTGCCTCAAAAATCCCAAGCAATTTCTGAGGATAAATTATATAAATCAGCCAGATAAAGGGACACATTTACTAAAATCAGCATCCATTTAATTCTTATCACCACAAATACATAACTACTTATTTCTGAGTTGCTAAATGGTAACTAATCTTGCCTGAGTATAGAAGCTTTGAAGGGCTTTTAAAATGCACACTAATTTGTCTTGTGATATTTAGTTTACAGATAGAGTCAGTGTTCCAGTTTGTTGGAATGCAAATGAAACATTAGACCAGAGCAGATAAAGAGAAATGAGAAGGAAACAAATGTGGATTAGTCACTGATGACTTAATGGATGCTTTGTGAACTACCTTGTTCTGGAAAACAAGGTTTATTATGAATACAACTCACCAGTAAAACCAGGTAGACAGATGCATTCATAGCCACCAATAAGGTCTGCACATGATGCATTATGAAGACATGGAGAACAGTGGCATTCATTTATATTTGCTTCACAAGTTGTACCTAAAAATATACAATCAGGCAAAGCACATATAATTACGTGTTATGTTATAACTATATGTGCATAGCACACATAGTTAAATACCAACATTTATTTTAATTGAATATAGCTCATGTACTGAAATCCACTTGACACCCTCTTTATATTCAAATTTGAGCATCTGTGAGAGTATGTTGATATTCTTAATGTTTAAGCAATTCACTATATTTCCCTAAAGATTGAAAGTACATTGAATAGATTGAAAGTACATTGAATAGATTTCTAAGGCTTAAAGTAGACAAATGTTCTTATTACATTAATATTGAAGAACTAAAAATAAATTATATTAAATAATAGATTGCATTTCAATGATATTCTTTGTGTCCATGATAAGGCAATAGATGTACTCCCAGAAAATGGAAAGATAATTGTGATATAGACAAGAACAAAATTTATTCTGGTCTAAACTATAGCTAAGATAACCACATAGCTATGCAATGTATAAAAATATTGCTTATGTTTCAGAGTGAAAATAATTTTTCATCATTTGAAGAATAAATAAAAAATTACATCAATTACAAGTTTGGAAGTTCAAAGAATTTTAATAAATAAAAATGCAAGTGATAGTTCTGAAGTTAGAAGTAGAAATGTAGTATTTTTCCCCATTACATTTGTTTTATAGATTTATTTGTATTTCAATGATTAAAAATCCATGATGTTTAAGAAATAATACATTAGAAATAAAATGGATACACTTGAAATTCCTAATCTGAGCTGAAAGCAAAGAATAGCTGCAGATATGAATGTATCTACTTATCAAAACAAAATCACTTTTTGTACCAATATGACAAGAACACAGCCTTTCCCACACAGGATTGTTCTCTGATTCTATTATATTAACAGTTTAAAAAGCTTACAGAAGACAGTATTTTCTATTTGCAAAATTTCACTGAACCCCACTGATCCATTTTCAATAGCTAAATGACCAGCCAGAAGAAAACACAGTTCCATGCTGTAATGAAAATAAATAACTTCAGTCAAGGTGTGCTTATTCTGAATTTACAATTTTCTAACATCAGATGACATTAAAATACATCTACACGCACCTCATGCTGCATGATAAAAAATTGGTGCAAGACTTAAAATAGATTTATAAACTTATAGCTCTATGGATTTTAAAATACCTTGAAATCCATCTTGACATATACAACTGTAGGCATTCAGATGATCAACACAAGTAGCTCCATTATGACAAGGGTCACTGAGACACTCATCCACCTCAATCTCACAGTTATTACCTGGAAACAAGTGAAGGATTCACTTCATTAAAAATATGCCACTAGTGAGTCACCGGTGCAAGCAGCAACAACAAGATGAAATAACTCAGGTTAGGTACAGGGAACTTTTACCAATGAGCCATAAATTGTCTATGGGGAATTTATTTCTTGTTGATGAAAGGCAAAAGTGAAAAGTATATGTAAAGTATAATGTTCAACAAAGATGTGATAGGAATTTTACAGATTCATATCTAGATTGTCCTGGTAGAACGAATTCTGTTGTGATTTTATTTTTTATCTCAGTCCTTCTAACTAACTGCACTGTCTGAAATTTGCAGCCTGTTCTCACAGACAGTGTCTACTTCTAACAGTGATAATACCCGGTGTTTAGAGATGGTACCAAGGGTTGGTGTGCAGACCAAGGTCACTGCTAGATCTTTTGTACCACACTGGGAGGTGCAGAAAGCAAAAAGGCTGCACCTGCAGGAATAAGAGGACAGGACAAGTGACTTAAACTGACCAATGAGGGATTACATCCCATATATGTCATTCAGTATAAACATTAGGATGACAAGAAATAATTTTAGAGGTATGGTGTGTATTCAATATTTAGACTCTAGCGTCATCCTATTTCTGCTCTAGCAGCTCTGTCAAAGTCCCTTCAGTTACACATGATGTATCTGGGCTTCAGAACTGGCCCACCACTCAGGGTATTCCTATTGTAATTCTTTTGTCATATGGGTGATCAAAAAGATCTGAAATGATTCTTGTTCATTTTTTTTTTTTTTCCTTTGTGTGTGTGGTTTTCTGTTTTGGTTTGTGTTTTGGTATTTGTATGGCTTAGTTAGGGGTTTTTTTCTATTTTTTTTTTATTTTATTTTTCTCTCTGTAATCTGGACATAACTTGTCAGTATGCTCCTTAATTTTAATCTGGTCATTCTCTTTACTAATGACAGTGACCTGCTGTATAGGCTGAAACATCAGTAGCTAAAATTGCCAAGAATCTTGGATGTATATTTGCCAGTTTAGGCCCTTGTTACTGCAGCCTTATTGTTAACAGGAAGCACAAAGCAGATAAATTAAGGCCTAGCTGCATATGGTTGAGAGTTGCAATCATATGAGTGTAAAACAAACCTGCTGTCTAAAATAGTATAAAATAAGATTATTAGAGTGGAAATAGTCCCTTGTAGTCAGTATTTTTTACAGCTGAATACTCTTACACAGACAAGTACTTTTGTGTTCAAGGAAACACAAGCAGCTTCTGCCTGAATCAGAGGCACAGTGCTAATCTATTGTACTTTTGAACAGCCTTTGTTTCTTTGACTTAGGACTTCGTGACTTAAATAGGTGTCAAACAACATTCCTTTGAACTGACCTATAAAACCAGGTGCACAGAAACAGAAGTAGCCACCCAATATGTCTTTACAGATGCTGGAGGTTCCACATGGTTGTGACAGGCAGGCAGCAGCATCTGCTTCACAAAACTGACCAGTAAAACCTGATGAAAAATAGAGCAACAGAAGACATAGAATCATTATTATCATATTTATCTAAGAAAACAGACAGGCAAGAGACCAATTTTGCTAATAATCTTTGTGTTCTTTGCATATATTTCAAAGTTTTGTTTAGGATAGAGTAAAATATTCCTTTTTTTTTTTTTTTAAATTTTCAGGTTCAGATACAAAACATTTTGAAATGGAACAAAAGAACTGTATGATAAAGTTATATATGAAATAATAATTAAAACCATTCAAGATACAATGGGTCTTAAAGATAATTTGATAGAATTTCATTCTTATGGTTTTATGCAGATATTAATAATCTTATTGAAATATTAATAGTGCACTTTTGATAAAAAAACCTTACTTTTAACAAGAACAAGGTACAGAACACCACATTAAGACAACATTCTGTTTTCAAGTCAAAAAAGAAAACTGTCCTAATACATTCTGTTATAAATCAGATATTACAAGATCTGTCAGGCCTGGCAGCTTATTGATATTGATATTTCAAACTAGTTAACGTAAGAAACATAATCTTGTGAAGCATTGACTATCCAAGTTTCCTGTTGAGGGCTACACATGGAATAAAGAATTTAGAAAATAAAAATAAAAGATTCATAGGTAAAATATGAAACTATATTTTACAGAGGATATTTTGACCATGGTATTATGGTTTGTGAAGCCATCATACAATGTGGTTCATCGATGACAGCACCTTTATTTTAGAACACACACAATAAATAGTTGCGAGAAAATATTCCTTGATTTACTGAAAAAAAAATGTTTTCAAAACCAATAAATATTATTAATTAACTGAAATAAAGGAATTATATCTAAGTGTGTGGAGGAAAGGGGAAGTCATGCCTGACTAATCTGATAGCCTTTTATGATAACACAAGTAGTTGAATAGATGAGGGGAGGGCAGTGGCTGTGGTATTTCTTTACTTCAGCAGGGCTTTCAATACTGTCTCCCATGGTATCCTTACAGCCAAGCTTAAAAAGTGTGGATGGGGTGCAGTGAAGTGGATTGGGAACTGGCTGAAGGACAGAGCCCAGAGAGTTGTGGTCAGTGGAGCAGAGTCTGGATGAAGTCCTTAGACAAGTGGCATCCCCCAAGGGTCAGTACTGGCACCAATATTAATCAATATATTCATCAATGACCTGGATGAGGGGATAGAGGGATCTGAAGATTTTTCTTTGGTTTCTGATCAGATGGTTAAATGACATAAGACAGCATTTTCTGACCATCAGGGTAAATTGCTAAAACATACTGTGCTTTAGGAATCTTGGCTTGCTTTGTCTTGTAATTGAGCCTTTGAGGCATAAATACAAGACAATGCATATTGGAACTGCCCTACACTTCAACTCTTTTTAGTTTCTAAATCAGTAGATGCAGAAAGGTGTCTTCAAGCTATGTTCCTCTTCCATCCCAAACACCAGATGTGCAATGATCTCACACAGCTGAAAGTTTCCTCCCTGTTGATTGCTATTAAAAATTTAAACATCGTATTTTTGTCTTTGTAAATAGATGTTAATATCTGCTCACTGAAGTACTATATAAAGCTAATATAAAAAATATTAAGAAGCAAAATGGAACCATGAATCAATGATAGTAACATTTCTACACGGATATATGTATAACCATTACATGTGATCATGTGACTGTAATCCAAGTGGAGATACTGAACATAGAAAAGCCAATATATATATTTTTTTAACAATATAAAAATAAATATTCCACAAATTTATAGTTTGGAATGAAAGATCTTAGCCTATGTAATCTTTTATATTTTTATTTTGAATTCATTATCAAAGTAGCGAAGCATAGACAATTATAACTGCAGTTAATTAGTCTTAACTGAAGACCAGAGGTGGTGTTCTCATGATCCAATTTTAATAATAGAAATCTGGTTTTGTACAGTTTCTCATCAAAACAAATTCAGCAACAGTAGTTAACAATATGCTATTTCCTATTAAAAGAAATAAACAAGTGTCAGTTTACTTTTCTGCTATAGATACTCAAAAGAGTTCATGAATGTAGAAAATGGTGTAGCAGATTTTTTTTTTTTTCAGAAATGCCACATTTACATTCTTCAGACATTTCTTTCTGACAAACCCAAATGCTTTTGACAAAAGTGATTTTTACTAGTCAGACAGTGACACTTGAACTCTCCAGGGAGATTGTTGCATTGTGATCCATTATGACATAGTCCAGCCACACAGTGATTTATGGCAATTTCACCACATGACTCCTTATATTCTGTATGGCAGGTACATCTGAAGCCATTAACTGGAACCTCACATTAAGGGTTATTGTCAGGGCCGGCAGAATTTTATGTGCGTTTATTCACTTTTCTTGAACAAATATGACTTCTGGGGAAAATGTTATATGGTTCTTGTTAAAATTACAATTGGGAAAAATTTAAACAGACTGAAGGAAACAAATGTCAGAATTTAATACATTAATTTAGAAACCAAGGAATATTTTCACTGTCATTAAGATTCTTACTAACAAGTTGTGAATTTCTCCTTATTTGCACTGGATGTGATAATAATATACAAAACATTTAAAAAAATTGTTGTTTGTATGGCTGTTGGGTTTTGGTTTTTTTTTTTCGCAATAGAGTGATTGTCATTAATTTTGTCATTCAAGATCTATCATAATGAAATCCTTCTAGAATTTCAAATATAATAGCTGTAATTAGTACAAAAATATACAAATAAAATGTTTTAACAGTTTAAAATCTTTGGCAAAGTTTTTAAACTAAGTATTAAGTGAAAAAAAGAAATAGATCTTCTTGTTCCAAAGTCAGTTTTTATCTCATAATGCAGCATTTTCTGATTTTTTCAATGGATATTTCTCAAAAAGCTTTACTTGCAACTGACAATTCATCATGTCAACTTTGATTTTCATTATGATTTTCTGACAGGAATACTGAATTTTATTTTATTTTTATCAGAAACTTGTGTACATCATTTAAGCTCCATTTAGTTTGGAGAAGATTCTTAGTCCACCTTCTGCTTACCACTCATTTACATATGCATGTACATTTAAAAATATTCATGAAGCCACAGAAGTTCTGCCTCATTCATATTAGATTGTTTACTATAAACACTAATATGACAGTGATAGCAAATGACATACTTGTCACAGGCAACAAAAGGAGATTTAATCTAAGCTACAGATAATATATTCTATCCAAAATCAATTTGCTCTGATTCAGATAGTTCCCAATGGACAGACCTCACGGGTAGAATTTACAGAGCTTATAAACACTATAAATCTGAATCCACATGTCTTTCTGGTCCTCTTCTAGGCTTTTATTAAGCAATTACTGTTGTCCAATTTGTCCTAGTCACTTCTGTGCTAGGGCAGAAATTCTTGGCACAGGTGCAACAATTTCTATTCACTCTTATATTTGCAGCTGCTGCTTGATACTGGATATTTGTTTTTACCTACACATGCTTCAGCTGTGCTCCTACACAGGAAAATTAAAGGGCATTGTTATTCCTGTTTCATGAATGCCATCCATAGAGGAATCAGACTGAAATCACATCTTATTATAAACTCCTTGTACCTGAATGCAAATTATCTAGCATATTTACAAATAAATTATCAATTTAAACTGAGCTCTAATGGAAACAATCCGTTTTCAGTTTGATCACTACTCAATGAACACCAATACATTTCTGATAATAATCTTCATTCACCAATGAATTCTAGCATTATGGAAAATAATAACTTTATGTATTTCATAATAAAAAAATCTGAACACCTACAGCTCCATACAGAGTCACAAATCTTTTAGAGCAATAAATATAATTAGGCTTTAGGAAATGAGTGATTATTGGCAACACATATATATTGTAGTCAAGTCACATGGTGACTCTGTATGGCAGACCTGTATCTTAACTCCATGTTTTAAAAGACTGTTTTCAGCTAGGTTTAGTTTAATAATTTTAATCAAATTTTATTATTTATGTAAGGAATATGATGGCAAGGCAGGCACGACAACCTCACTGGCAGTCAATACAGTCCTGGAGCACTGAAATCAGGAGAGCTGAGTAGAGAATGATGGTTAAACAGGGTCTGCTGCAGCAAAGTGATGACCAGACAACCTGCAGAAACTAAGTAAATCTGAGATGAAGCTGTGAAGTCCCTGTCCACCTGACAAGGTCAAATTGGCAGGAGCCTTCTGGTACATTTGGACATAAATAATAATATTAGTTCCCCTACTAACCCTAGGGCTAGGTTAGTAATCTGGAAGTAAAAAAATACCTTACCACTCACATGTTGCTAGTTTAGTTAGAAAATAACTACTGCTGCAGATAAGATTCTTTTTGTCTATAGAGATTATATGAATACAAAGAAAACTTGATATTGATTCTCAGATGCAAAAGGCAATAAAGTAACTTTCTAGATCTGATTAATTTGTTTACCTGAGTAATAAACCTTAGGGACTTTTTGTTTGCTTGGGATGATAATATTAATTTCTTGTTATATGTGACTTGTCTCATTCTATCAAGAACAGGCATTTAAATACAGTAACATTGATTAATATACCAGAAAATAAGAAAAATGTAGTGATGACAAATAGAAAAAGCAGAATGTGAATAATTAGTCAACATCTGGAGAGTTAAATCCTTTATGACTTTGGTGAATTATAAGATACAGGTATGAGGGTTTTAACACGTCTTTAAATATGCTTTTAATCCTTGCATCTCGCTTCACCTCTTCTTAATTTACCAAAATTATACCTATTTCAGTCTTTGAGTGCATAAACTCATTAGATGATTTAATGAATAAATGATATTAATGTAATAATAAAATAATTAAATATCACATAAGGAGAAGTTTTATTTGCCCTCACACATTCACGTTAGCATTTTTCTAAGAGTGAAGTTAAAACAGAAAAACGTCTTTCTGCTGTTTTGACATTTATAGATTTTCTTTCTGTAAGCAACAAGTAGAGATATTACTTCAATTGCCTACAACTGATTGACTAAACTACATATATGAACAAGAAAAGATGTAGTTTGTCAGAATTAATTCTAGAAATTTAGTAATTACTAAATACTTAAAAAGCAGTGTGCATAAAAAAGTTTGTTGAGCCTATCTAGATGTGATATAAGCAATAGTACTTGTTACACAATTCCTAGAACTGTCTTTAAAGTATTGTATTGCTTTTTGAAGTGTCCTCCATTCAATTCATTAACAATAGTTATTTAGCAAGTATAATAAATATCAGAATAATTACTTTGATAAGAAAATATTCTGAAAGCATGTATGAAGACATTCTGCATACATGCACAAACATAAATGCATATAGAATGATGTTCATATCTGTGCTTATGCATACATATTCATGAGACTCATCAAGCTTACAGACTGTTTACAAATAGCACTGATGATATGGTCTAGATGTAAACAAAATTTGGGATGCAATTATTTATTATTAGCATACAAATGTAGCATTTAAATAAGCAACAAAGCCAACAAACAAAAAAATTTTCTTCTTTTCCAGGATTATTTCAAATTTATTCTGGGTTAATGATTTTTATGCCAATTCAGAAATCTAACAGTAATTAATACATCCAACAAGAATATGTAGCTTTTTGAAACCACTCATATAACTGTTGAATAGCAGATCTTACAAATAAAAAACAATTAGAAGAAAAAGAATCAGCTGAGAATTTGAACTGAATTATGACAACAAGGAATCTTTCATCTTTCGAAATGATAGATTCTTTAAAACATCAGACTTATTAAAGCATATGTCTAGATAAAATAGTCTTAAAAACTAATAGAGAACTCATCTACAACTGGGTAAGCTCAGAGAAATTAATATTGGCAAGAAACTGCAAGTTACAGAGTAATAATCAAATAGCCTACCAAGTATAAGGAGATATCTGTGACCAAAAAAAAAAAAAAAAAAGACATAAGGAACTCGATATCAACGCAGTACACAGTCAAACAATGTTTGAGAGGAATATGCATTAATGACTCATTTTTGTAGTATTTTCAAGTATCTTTTCTGATGATGAGCAGGCCAGGGACTCTTTTTATTAATATCTTTCTCAATACCAAACAATAAATAATAGTGGATTGTTCTGGTTTGTTTTGCTGCTTGACAGTTGACAATTTATTTCATATTTTCAGTATCCAAGCCTGCTGGATGGTAAAGGTGATGTTCTGTATAGAAAGGATGGGTTACATATTTGCTCTCTAGATTCTGTCTTAAGTCCCTAAATGGGGCAATTTTTTATTCACCTTGTTATCATCTTCCATCAGTCATGCTCTTAGACTGAGGCTAGGAGTGATCAGCATTCTTCTCTTGTATTAACATACTTAATTTTGTCTGACATTTTTGTTGATATATATACAAAGAAATTCTAGTAACCACCCTCCTATGTATGAGTTTCATGAGGACATAATTTATTCAATGTTGTTTCATACATTTTAGAAGGTTAAACTAAATGGCACTCTTTCCTTTACCAGCCTTAAATAGCAAGATGCAAATGTCACAAGGGAGGAGAGAGGAAGGACAGGTTAAACATTACCCTGCAGAGTGAAAAAGTAAAGAACAGCCCAGGAAGATTATTTTTCCTACATCCTTACTCTGAAAACACTTCAGAATACCTTTTTTTTAGGCTTGTTTAGAAAAAATAATATCCCAATATGTTAGTTTGTTAGAGGTATAAGAAAAATATATCAATTATAAATTTTAGAAATAAAATGTAACTTGGAGGAAGAAATTCATAATAGGATTTTAAACTATGAATCTGGTAATCTTTTTGGTAAGCTGAGTAGTTTCATGTAAAAAATGCTCATATGAGGCAACTTTTAAGTCAAAGCCAAAAAAAAAATAAAAATAAAAAATTACATATTCTATGTTTAGAATGATTGTGCAGTAGCAGCATGAAGGACTGAACAATTTCCTAAACATTTCCCGATTGTAATCTTGATGATTCACTTGATTTTCTGAATCACAGCATGCAACACTTTTCCTAAGGCCTCTTCCTGGTATAAGAACTTTCTTACGTAGGTTTTCACTTCATAATAAGAGTTTCCATAAAGGTCTGAAAGAAAGTACAGACTTATTTCATGGTACAGTAAACTTTAATAACAGCAAACCTCCCAAAAAGGAAGAATTTGTTTTACAGTTTTTTTCTGTGTGTGAGTTTACTTATAATGAGAAGTACTGTTCCTTTGGTTCAGTGTATTAAGTTGAACAAAAATCAATTCTAGTTTGAATCCATCAATCCAAGCCTCTCAGATCACAGGCTTTTCTATTTAAAAATCAGTTTATTTTAGCAATCATCTACTAAGCTCACTGAAAAAAAAAAAGCAGCCAATTATGTATTCAGTTTATGTATCAGGGATAATACATCACTAAAGCATGAATGTGGATGGAAAAGAATCTGTGTAGTACATATAAGGTTTTGTAAAGGTCAAAAATGTGACAAAGTCCTGTAAGAACCTGAGAAACACCTGGTGTGGTCAACACAATGGTACATCTAGTCTAGAACTGACTGAGAGCAAAAAAGAGAGGGGCTCTTTAGGAAGATCATATTAGCTTAGCCACTTCCAGCAGTCTGTTCCATTTGAAACCTCCAAGCATTCATGCGTATTAAAGTAAGTATCTTCTCACAAGATTTCTAACTCAGTCACTGGGTCCAAAGATGCTTTACATCCATCAACAGTTTTTCCTTGTTTGTGAGCAACAAGTCCAGCAGAAATCTGACTGATCATCTGTATGATGATTTTTTTCTCAACACTGCAGATATCTCCCGAGTTGCTTGTTCTGAGCCCTGTTAAACCACCAGCAAATATTGTGGTCATTGAATTTTCACTTGAGTACGAGGGCCTGTGATGGCAAAGCCTTCTTCCTGATGTTTAAAGGTTTCATTTACTTCCTCTTCTCAATCAGGTGGTTTGTGGCCGATGCCTACTACAACATTTCTGTGGGTTTGCATGAGATCCCCTCTTTTCACTTTCTCAGTTTGCCTCTCCCAGTATCCTTCAGCAGCAGCACTCTGTGTTGCCTATTCCACCATGCCTCTAAACCTCACGAGATAATTGATGTTCAACTGCACACACACTCCTAATTACTTGTTTCCATCACATGCTGCATGCATTTCTGCTTATGTACAGAAGAGGGCGCCCTCATCATTAATCTTTCCCAAGTGTGAGAGAATCCCCTGCTATTCTGTCCCCTAGACACCTTCCCATTGCTCCATAGATTCACAGATTAGTGAGGATTGGAAGGCACCTCTGGAGATCATCTAGTCCAACCCCCCTGCCAGCACAGGAACACCTAGGGCAGGCCACACAGGAGCAGATCCAGGCAGGTCTTGAAAGTCTCTAGAGAAGACTTCATAACCTCTCTAGGCATCCTGTTCTAGTGCTCTCTCTCTCTTCAGGTGAAGAAGTTTTTCCTACTCTTCTCTAATTTAAACCCATTACCCCTTGTCCTTTCACTAGAGGCCCTTGTAAACAGCCCCTCTCCAGCCTTCCTGTAGGGCCCCTTCAGGTACTGGAAGGTGGCTTTAAGATCTCCCTGAAGCCTTCTCTAGGCTGAACAACCCCAGCTCCTTCAGCCTGTCCTCGTAGGAGAGGTGCTTCAGCCCCCTGATCATCTTTGTGGCCCTCCTCTGGACCTGCTCCTGTGGGAGTTACCCCAAACTTAATCAAGGGAAGAGTATGAGGAGTTCTCTCCTGAGGAACAAAGAGTAGGAAAGACATGAACTGAACTGACCACAGCACACCTTCCCCAGTCCCCTGTGCCACTGGGAGGGAGGACACAGAGAATTCTGGTAAGAAGGAAGAGATGAAGGGAAAGTTAGTTTAACATTTAGTTTTTATTTCTCATTATCCTAATATGATTCTAACTAGTAATAAAATTAAACTAATTTTCCCAAGTCAAGTCTCTTTTGCCCATGACAGTAATTAGTGAGTAATTTCTCTATCCTTATCTTGAGCCAGAAACGTTTTGTAATTTTTTCTTTCCCTGGTCAAGCTGAGTAAGGGGTGAGAGAACAGATTGGTAGTCACCTGGCATCCAGCCAAGGACATCCCACCACTGCAACCCTCATGACAACTACTATATAAATTCTCCCCATTTATTTCCTTAATGCATCATAAGAAATTTTTAACCTATCTTTTGCTAGTAGAAAAGATGGGAAGAAAACCATTGAACATTAATGGTAGTGAGAAAAATATTTTTGAGAAGCTTTAGGAGCTCAGAATTCCTCTAAGATTTTTGGCTGTAACACTGACAGTGTTGGTTGATTTCTGACTCTTCATTCATCAGTTTGCAAGGCAGGAATTCATGTACTGGTTATATTTTGTAAACAAAATCTGCTGACATCAGATGTATAGAAATTGTAGAATATGACTAAAGAATACCTGCTCAGTCCTGTCTTTTCAAGCAAAATAAATGACTGCTTATGAAAACCTATATTTCTTGTGTGCTTATTGTGTGCTTATGAAAAACTGTATTTCTTTCTTGAATACCACAGAACATTTCTCACCTAAATGACACATGAATTCTTACCTGGCAAGCAGCTACAGTGAAATTCACCAATCAAATCATGGCAATGGCCTCCATTTTTGCACGGATTCGAGGAACATTCATCAATATCTGTGGAACAGTTTTTGTCTGACAGAAAAAAAAAAAATCAACATTAAAGCTATAAATCATTCTGGGTTTGGGAAAGCAGAAAAGCTGCTTCACAGTTCAAGTGACAACTGCATAATTTAAGCTTTCCAGGTTGGAAGCACTATTTTATTTCCACTTGACACCTTTAAAACTCAAGGTATTTATAGATCATAGATGATAGTTAACGAATTAAATATTTTAGAGCAATAAGTATGAGCTATACTTGCAAATACATTCCTTGTGTATTCTAGCATTACATCTCAACATTATAATTGCTTGGATTATATTACACATTTTTTTAAGACATTTTAGAGATTTAATAACCTCAGTAACAATAACAAGAAAAATATCTCTCAAGTTTGCTTCCATGTTTAGATGAATGAAGCCATTTCTCAGATCCCAATAGAAAACAAATTCACTCAACTGTTTTTTCATTTTTCTGCTTTTAAATAGATTTAATTGAGCTGTAATTAATTAAACAACAAACAAGTAGGAGAACATATGGAAGAGATATAGAGGAGAATTTCTAGAAAACAATACAATAGGTGGCTTATGAAACAATCCATTTCTCATACCAAAGAAAATCCACAGTCCCTCAACTCTATTGTGTCTTGCATCATTCTGGAGAAAGCCCTAGCCTGGTATAAATTATACTGGTAACTTTCTGATCTGAAATTGATCCAAACTGATGGGACAACTGTGGAGTTTAAGAGCTCCCATGAATACCAGAAGCTACTCCAGTAATAGAGAGGGAAAACTATACATGTCAATGATGTGAGAGAGCAGAATGGTGGTTTATATTCTACCAAGAAAGTGATGGAAGAATCCTTCTATCACTCAAATCACATATACCAGATATTAAAGGACTACATGGGATTTCTGGCATCCTCCTTGGATGATCATATCTCAGACAAGTATAGATTAATTCCATCAATAAATGCATGGCTGACAGATGATGGCACCCAATATTTTTGTCTTCCTTAACCATATGATGTTCTATGAGCGAACAGGTGAAAGAAAGTAGGATCTACATAAAAATCATATCAAATGGGCAGGAGAAAAACTGAAGAGAAGACAGAAGGAAAAAATCCCTCTTCATACTGTTTCTCTAAAACAATTATTTAGAAAAGGCTTTAAGGGAAAGGAAGAAGAAGCCCATAGACAAGGGTAATGATAGAGTCTAGATAAAACTTAAATTGCGTGGGAAATATTGCACATTCACAGTTAATACAAATTTGTGTCTCCACTCTGTCTTTCAATCAAAATACATATCTTTATTTAACAGAAAAGAAACAGGTGAGTCCAGACATGCAGTAGGAAAGAGAAGCAGAGGATAAAATTATTAGTACTAGCAGGCAGAGACAAACACAGAATCACAGAATAATCATGGTTGGAAAGGACCTCTGAGATCACCAAGTCCAGCCATACCTACAAGAACAAAAAACACCTGACCAAAAAAAAAACCTGACCTCACATTCCTCATGCACACCAAAAATGTACATGGTTAAAAATACAAAGGTATAAATGCAATGTCCAACTCTTACAAAGAGCAGTAGAGCTTTTGGCCCATTCAACTTAATATTCATTCCCAAAATCTTTCTCATGAGAAAATCATAATGAGACAGATGAACTATTTCATACTTCCTTAAGTCTCTTTGTTTCTCTAGATGGGTGTGAAAAGCCCTTTATTATTTCAACACTTGACTTTTAAACACACTCTACATTTCTACTCTCACTTCCTTTCCTGTATGTCCCTTCCATAGGAAAGTAAGCTATGTACTAACTGAAATCTTGTGATAACTTTGGTTTAGTTAAACAGTACATTTTTCAAAGTACTTCAGGTAACTTTTTGTCACTTGAAGCAGCCAGATACATGCAAAGAAAAAGATATGTAGGTTATAGCTGCTGAACTGTGGCTGAACTGTGAGGAAAAAAACTTATCAGGAAAGAAATACTGAAGACCTCAGTACATAAGCCTTATTGCAGTGCTGTGAGAAAAAAAAAAATAAAAAAAATCTCAGATGTATTTAGAGAAACCTTGAAGGAATATGGAATATGTGTAAAATACCTCTGCATAAAACATAGACTAGGATGTTCTGTATTTAAAACTAAGTGGGAAGAATGCAGAAAAAGCCACACAATTTATTCAACCATTGAAGAAAGCATTCTGTCAGCAAAGGCTTAAAGAGCTCCATCTGTTTCATTTAGAACAAACAAAAGCAAAAAGTGACTTGATTACAGTGTGTGTCTTTACAAAAAAGAAAATACTTGGGCTGCTGCAAGATGCTTTTTCATTTTGTGTAGAAAAGGTAATGAGATGCAGTAGCTTGAAGCTGAAGACAAAAATATAAATAAAATATTTAATATAAACTTCTAAACCTGATGGTGATTACTACTAGAAAAAGTGCCAGTGAAATTCTGTCTTCATGCATTCAAAACAGGATTAAATCCTTTTGGATTTATTGTGTGCTTTAATCAAAACTAAGTAATTAGGTTCAGTACAAGGTGGTTAATGAGTAACATTAACTGTCTTCTGGTATACAGACAATGGAGAGAATGCAACCAGCAATCTACATACTGTTAGAAAACTTTCAGAAGAAATTAACTGATTCTGCAGCCTTCTATTGGTCTTTCCTGGGAAAGCATGTAGACAATTCTGTGAGCCAGATATATTTCTACAATATCCATAGTCTATCCTGAGGCAACTGGTCTCTGTAGCAGCACTGTCATCATGCAAAGTGTATATGTCTTGTCCTTTGAGTTTCTAGAGGTTCCTAAAAAAATTAGCTGTCAGGTGTTTCTCTGCTATTACCAGAGCAAATAATCTATGCAATTCCTTTTCTTGCCCGACTCCAAAAGTGCCAAAAGTTGTATGAACAGCTTTTAAAATATCATCCTGCATTTAAAACTTTTCCCTTCCTGCCTCAAGACTTCTCAGATCTGGGCAAGTAGTAGTCTCTGGTGAAACTTGTTTAAGTAAAGTGAGTCAATCTGTGAGTCAACATCCCCATCATCACCACTGTTTGCTGCATTGGTTTTAGTCTTCCTTAATTGTGTCATGTTATGCTTATTGTTAATAAGATGCAAACAGGAATATCAAGTAGTTACACTGCATAGAATCAATTTCTTATGACCCTAGAGACTAAGGGAGAAAACAGAAGCCTTGAAGGTGCATTTGCAGGATGGCACTAGAGAATCCAGGGCTATTAACAGCTCACCCATGGCCAGTTACTGGCAGTGAGGCAAACACACAAAAAAGTTGTAGGGATAACAAAATGCACAAAAACCAGGTGTCTAAAATATGTAGAATGCCTCAAATATAGAAAATCCAGTAGTTATAGGAAGTTGTTGAACTGAGGAAAAGAAATATGTTAAAGAAAAAAAAAAAAAGGGAAAAAAAATCAAGACAAAAGCCAAAGAATGAAGAAGCTAAATATGGCTACTACATAGTGCGGTCACAATAAAGGTGTTAGTGTCATATATTTTATAGTATGAATCTGTCAAAGAAGAGTGTGATGAAAGGTATTTTTTTTCATTTGTTAAAAGCACAGACCAGTATATAAAGGGAAATAAAATTTAGTATCAAATCCTCTTGTACAAGTGTTATTTGGCAGAGTCATTGCTGAACAACAGATATTTTCCCACATCAAAGATTTGGTTTATTTTTTTCAGAAGAGAAACTGTCTGCTATTAAAAAAACACAAACAAACAAACAAAACCAACAACAACCAACCAAACAAAACCAAGAATAACGAAACAGCCCAACCCCCCCCCCCCCCAACCAAATAACAATACTAAATCAACAAACAACAAAACAAAACAAAGCAGAGGAAACCAGGAAAAACTTGGTTGATTTCCTGCAGTAGCACTGTAAGACTGAAATTTTCAACCATGTTTTCCAGGGTCTTCTGTGTATGCTTTAATCACTGTATGAATATTTCTAGACATGATCCCTTTCCACATTTTGTTTGATAAGGGCTTCCCATCAACAAACTTTTTTTTTCTTGTAAAACAATCTATTCTTATTAAGTTACTGTATTTCAATTTAACTAAAATTAGGGTCACACCCAGAAATATATTAATGTATGTTCTATATATTATGCATGACAATTGGCATCATTACTGAATAAAAAAACCCCAAAACCTAAATTAAAGGGGATAAATTGAAATACAAAACCATCTCATAAATCATCCAGTAAAGAAATGATAAAGTAAATCCCATATAAACTAATTGGATTTTTGACTGAAGAATTAACTTATCTTTTATCAGATGGTTCCAACTGTTACCATTCATCTCCTAATTTAAACAAATCATGCTTAGAATTTGCAGAAGGAATACTGTTTGAGAAATGTGCTGTTTGATTTCTCAACAAAAAAAAGAGTTTGCTTATTTTTCAAATGACTGGTAAAACACTGCTACTGAACTATTATTGATTTGTTTTTCTTTAAGATAATTCAATAGTTTTTATGTATTAGTTTTTTAAAAATTTTATGTAATTTATTTTGCATCATGATGAAACTTACACAGACTTTTCTGCTCTCTAATAATCTTTTTGTTTCCACTCAGCGTTTGAAACTGAATTCCTTCCAGAGGAAGCACGTTCACTTACACAATAAACATCCTCTAATTACCACAGAAATATATTTTGAATACATTTCCATGTATGCATAAATAGTGTTTATTTTCCTGCATGTTAAGTTTGCACACCCAACTGTGGGATGCCTGCCCTGGGAAGCCCGCCTTCTGGAATGTTTCTAAAAACCAGCAGCCCACTGGCAACCTCCCAGCTGAGCAGAGGGAAAGGCAGTCAGCCTTTTGCTCTCATGCCACCATGGGCTCGTTATGAGTCAGAGCTCTGCTGGCCAGGAGTCTGGGCAACCATCCCACCCTCTTCAGTCTTCAGCTTCCAGGTTTTGTGTTGGTTTGAAAAACCTTTACGCTTCGACTAGAGATCAGACACAGACATGTTGTTTATATTCATTCTGTCATTAGTGAACATAAGAGGGAAGAATGCATGGCTTTTGGGCTGTTCCACATTGATGTGGAACAATAATCTGATGCAAGTGAGACTGACTCTCTGACTGACTCTAAAGATGGGCAAGCAATAATAGACTTCTCATGCCAATTCTTTTTTTTTTGAGTTGTTGAGAACAAGATTGGAGATTATTAGAATGAAAGATGGAGTGATTCAATGATTATAAATTATGTAAGGGTCCTTATTTTAACTAAGAATATCTGGGTCATGTAAAAACTATCTAAAATAGAACAGCCTTTGCAAGCTTACTGAAAACAAAGCTTAGAAAACTAGAAAAAAATGTACAGGAAAAGATTTTTGAAAGCTGAAAAACAGGTGTCACCTTTTGCCTTGTGATGGAGTTGATCTAGAAGACACTGTATGTCTGTTTATAATTTTGATTTTCAAATGTTCAGAGTTTCAAGGACCACTTGTTTAGACACAATAGGTGCTACAGGATTCCTACAGCTCATCGAATGAGATACAGCAGGAGAAATTACAAAGATTTGATCTTCAGAAAGCATATTAAAAGGCTGGCAAATTTATGTAGTATGTATGCTGCTTAAAGCCTAAAATCTTATTGAAGTCAATAGGTGACTGAAGGCAGCTTTTGACTATTGCTTCATATTGCTTCATGATAATGACAAACATAAATGAGACAGGTGAAACCTAAAACATGGAACATGTTACACAACACATTCATATGGACCATGATACAAGTGAGGAAGTCAGATTCTCATGTATGTACATTACAACAAAATTCAGTACTAAGTGTTAAAGTAAAAATCACTTTGGAATAATGTTTTTTTATACCTAGTGTTTACTGGTGTCACCTTACTACCATAGGAATCACTTCTACATTCAGGCATATGTGTGCAGTTTTAAATCCATTTAATAATCTCTTCTAAAATTTAAAATAGGAAAAGGTTTTACAATGGATAAAAATAACCCTATCGCTTATTCAAGATTAAAAAAACATGCCTTCTTATCCCAGAAAAATGACTTATAAAATTATTGGATTCCAGTGACTTATACTGCCAGAGAAAATTCACCCAGTTAGTGAAAATGGTCAAAAAACAACACTATATAAAATTGCCTCCTACTTCTGTATCACTGGTGATTTCCATACCAGATTCATGTTTTGATTCAAGATGTTTTACTACTAAGGTACTAAAGGTGTCCTACTGTTCAGTATTAATATTACCTACTTCACCTATCTTCAAGTTCTGATAATGCCCAGAATTAACTACTCTGGACATGCTGAGCAAGTCTTTTCATAACTTTTGAGGCTTGACAGGTTAACAGACCTGAGTGGCCTTTATCCATCTCAACTGCCAGATATTCTTGAAATCTTTATACCTCAGAAAATTGAATAAAACATTGTAAGGGAAGCAGGTGACAGTGCTGCCATCTGTCCATTTGTCCAGTAGCTCCTTACTGTGGGATAATTAAAGGGATCCTCTGTACACTGACTCCCATAAGAGGGCATTTGCAAACAGGCTTTGATTTAAGAGAGTAAAAGGGACAGAGAAAGTATTTTCTTTTTCTTGGGAGCTGGTTCTCTCTGTCTGACTAATGTGCTCAGAGTAAAGACAACTCCATGCAGCAGGTTGAAAAGCCACCAACACTCAGATGCTTACCATTTTAACAATGAAAACAACCCTTGGGAGCAGAAGTTGCAAGAAAACTCTTCTCCCCTCAGGATTCTCTCAGGTGTCTTGGATATTCCTGTTCTGCTGGTTTGCCTCAGCAGGAGAGAGCTGTCTCCTCCATTCAGACCTGCTCCCTGCCACACAGTATTACTTCTTCCCAGCCCTGCTCTGAGGGAAGGAACACCTGTAGAGCACCACAGCCAAAGCCACTCAAACAGGCAGCTGTCTCCATCCTGTCCAACACTGCCCTTCCAGCAGAGCATTCATGCACAAGGCATGTGACACTAAAGCAGAGTGATGCTGCCAGGCACAGAACTAATAAACAGCAAACAAGAAGATCCTAAGACAGTTTCTGTACCTGGCCAGTTCGGGTGCCAAAGATAAATTTAATTTGAAAATGCCTTTTTACATCCTAGGAAAAGAAAAAAAAAGTGTTTCAAAATAATTGGGAAAACAAACAACAACAAAAAAAACCCCATGCAAAACCAACAACAAAAACCCCACAGAAAACCCCCAACCATAACAAACAAAAACACCAAAAAAAACCTCCCAGCCCTGTGCATTTCCTAGACTTGAAAATTTCATTTCCTTGATCAAGTCACATCAGAAAAATATATGATGTGACTGACAGGGAGGTAGTAGATCTGTTGATGAACTTTCTTAACTTGTGCCTCCTATAGTCACAGCTAAATGTTGTAGCCCAGTAAATACATTTCTAACCTCAGCAAGCACATCGATGATGAAAACTCTGACAAAGGAAATGCAGGAGAAAATAGAGCCTTTTCATAAAGGCATACTATGCAGTCATATGAACTTCTATGACTTCAACATAGACCTTGGGATATCCATTAAAATCTACCCATAGCTCACCGTTTTATTGCTAACGGATCTTGACTACTTTTTGTCTTCAAATGTAAAAATACATTGTTGGAAAGCTGTTTGCATCAGTATGAGTTTAGGTTTAAGTGTTCCTCCTAAGGAGAATATAAACCCTGTTCCAGTCTGCCTTGGTGACAACCATGCATTAGTTGTTAGTTCTGTTTCTGTGATGCGTATGTCATAAAATCCCAAAGTAGTGTAGCTGTATTTTCAAAGGAACAGTTTTTCCTGCATTCTTTAGTTCAAACTGACTGCAACCTGCTATAGAAAAGTTAGATGTTTTGCATTTTGATTCCCTGAAGTACAGCAATAAGTTTTTAAAGCTTCTTTTAAAATTAATTACAAATGTTTCTATTTATATTAATAAATACTTTGTAATCAACTCCATTATTTTAATGATTGACACAAAATAAGTATATACTATGCAAAATAATGGCAACATCTACAGTTATGAAAGAAAAAAGGAGAATATGTTCTTGTAGGAAATAGAGCATCTCTCAGTTTTGTAATTCTGCATAATAGAATATGTTGGCACAAATCAAGGAAAATCACAGACATCTGTGGGAACTGCAACTATAATCACTTTCACAGATTCTAAATCTCCATGTATCATCTTACATTCCTTTTGCTCCATCTGGCTATTTTTAACCACTGTCAAAACACTTATGAAGTGCTCCTAAACTGTATGTCTCTAGTGTTACTATTAACCTGAAATGCTCTGTTTACTTCTAACTTCATTTTGCCTCCTCAACCTTCACTGCTCTACTTGCTTCTTAAACCTTTCAATTCTCCATAGATATCTTTCATTGTTTTTCTTTCCTCTCCATTGGTCATCACACTTTTTAAGCTCTCAGTACATATCTGTTTGGATTTATTTCCAACACCCACTAACTGTGTATGATTTCTGGGACTGCCACTGCTTGTCTTGCTGTTACAGCTTATGGCTAATGCTGCTCCATTTGCGTCTCTGAAATCAGCTGCTGAAAGTCAGTGTGTTCCAGTCCCTGACATCACAGCATATTAGTTGTTAAGATGGCATATTTCTGACACAGTTTTGTTGATTTCCCCATGATCCTGTTAGCTGCTTGTGTCAGAAAGTAGAACCATGAACACTGCTCCTGATGTAAGAGGTATTTTCTTAAACCTGTTAGACACAAAAATAATTCTGCAATTTACAAGGTATTTATCATAAGGATCTGATGTCACCTTTCTTGAAAAGATCAAAGTGTCCTCTTGCTAAAATTTTCCCTTTTCTATCTCAACCAAGTATTGCTATGACACAATCTTCTGAAGAAAACCTGCAACTCTATCATTACTCAAAATTTTTTTTTTTTAGAATAGATGTTTTTTCAACACTATTTTCCCCAGGCAAAATACAGTTCTATTTTCCATCAATTAATCAAACAGCCTACACACTGCTTTCATTTTTATCGTATTAGTAGGGAAATTAAAGCAGATTATCAATAGCACAGAACACTGAGTCAAATATATATTACTAAAGCCAAAACATCAAACAAAATGGAATTTAAAAGAGACTGTTTTAAAATAGAAAATTGAATAAAAATTATAACTTTTTAATGTCTTTTCCAGAGTTAAAATAAAACTTACCAGTGAAGCCTGGAGGACAAACACAATGATAGTCTGCAACCAGATCTAAACAAGTTGAATTGCTTTTACAGAAGCCGTAAGTGCACTCATTAAAGTTGATTTCACAGTTTAGACCTTCAAAACCTTCATTTGAAAAAAAACCAAAACAAAGTTCTGTATTATTCACTTATATATGTGCCTTTTTTTCTAAAGCATATATTCGGGTACCTTTTTCAAAAAAAAGTAGAATGCTTTGTATTTACTCTTGTGATAAAATTATCTTGAAGTTTTATTCAAAGACCTTTCTAAACACTTTTTTTTGGTCATTAATAGGAAAATACATTTGACGTTAACATACCTTAAAAAGACATTAGAATTAAAAAACTAATTTATGATTCAGCATTTTCATTAGTCTACTTGAACCTTCACAGAACCTTAAAAACGCATATACCTTCTGTCATTTTGAGAACACTGAAGATAAATATAAATGCTGCTGGGATTTGGACATGTGCTATAGTTTTAGAAGTCATCTCTCAAACAGTTACTCCAACATCTGACATTTTATGCTTTTGTAAATGTTTTCTAATTCAATGGTCATACTACAAAATTACTGTCATTAGTACTGTCACAGGCCTTGGCTACAGGAAGACCATGACTAATGTTAAACTATCATCATTATCAGTGCAAGCCATATTCCCATAATTTCACAAACTGACCATGAAAACAATTTACACTGATCTCTAAGCCATAAAGGTTTAGAATTACTCGTAGTTCATTAATATTGTATACATAACAGTTCTCCTTTGCTTTTAGAGTTTAATCACACCCGTGTCTCGCAGGTAACAAGTAAGCCACAAAATTATCATTGTGCGTGCCAAGATTTATTTTTCTAAAAGCTGGTCAGGCAGGCTAAATAGCAGAATGATCTAAGCTTAATTTTCAACTGCATTTCGATATCTATTTTGGCTTCTAATTTAAGATAACTAATGATGGAGGCTGTAATTAGGAGAATTATTTTGAACAATTTCTTCTTTTCTTATGAGCATCTGAGCATATTATGACCACCACCAGAATGCTTGTGTTAATATATAAACACTTGAAATAATGTAAGCTATGAAGTTAATTCACTATCAGCCCATACTTACAAAATAGATTTATTTTAAGATTAATATCAAACAAGTATAAAAAAAAGTTTTGATCGTAGAAACAAAGTACAATGAAATAAAACACCTTGAGTTTACACTGAAATTCAAATGTAAAAAACCCCATACAAATATTCAGAGTAAACCAATTTCAGAGACTAACTTTAAATGTTTTAAAACATTTTAGTTTAACAGCTTTTTAATTGAAACCACTCATTTGTTCATATACTTCTTATAACACTGAACAATATGCATTTTTAAAGAAAAAGATTACTATTTTTGTCTGTGAAAGTGATAAGAGATTTTTGTGCTGAATATTTTTTACAGTCATTATTATGGCCATGGAACTTAATTGCTATGCTCAGTCATAAAGCTGCAAGGTAGGAGATCAGGTTAAAATATTTAGTTTTCCCTGTATTTCATGTATTGCTCATTTGTATTTTCTCCACTCCTTTAGTCTTTGATAAAAACTCGAGGTTCTGTCTGAAAATCAGAAGTATCACTTTCAAATACATTCCATTCTTAATGAGCATGCTTGTTTTATTGGGTGTCTCAGTGGACAAAGACAAAATTGAGTCTTAAAAAAGAATAAATTACTTTAATAGAAAGGAAATTTTAACAATGGTTTTGAAGACTGTCAAGAAGTTTTGCAGACTGCAGGCAATTTTGAAAATTGTCAAAGATAATAAAAATAAATTATTTTGAACAACATACCTTCAGGGCAAAAGCAATCATAGCTTTTGTCACTGCTCTGACAGACAGCACCATTCATGCAAGAAGCTGAATTACACTCATTTGTTTCTATTTCACAGTACTGGCCTGAAAAACCTGCAAAGGAAGCAAAATAAACTTTTATTTTCTTTACCTTTATGTGTGCTATTAACATGAAACTGTTATTTCAAATGTTGTTCTTTATTAAAGCTAAGAGGTGTTCCCACCCATATTCATTTAAAAGGGAGAGCTGGAAGTCAAAGCTTTTGCATTTTATTTACAGATAATTAAATTTCACACATTTCTTATTCAATATTACAAGTACATGTCTTTATTGATGGAATAAAGCAATAAACAGGATATGAAGTACTTCCAGAAAGTAAGAAATTTGCAAAAAAATATAAAGATTTTGAAGTGTATTGCTTGTATTAGAGTCACTTCAGTATTTTTGAATTTTGCCAGGCTAATATAGCAAAGAGTACATCTGTTATCACTCATCTACTGTCTGGTGCTTTCTACTGTGGAGAGAAGCAGTAAAAAATACAGAGTACAAATGCAACAAATACAGTATAAATACATTGAGGTGTAACAAACACATTCCATACAAGTCAAATATTCAGCAAATGTAAAGTACACAGCTTAATTATGAGAGAAAAGGATGCTGCCTATGTTGCTAAAAGAAGGAAAGCAGATGTTAACTAGAATAAAACCTCAAAGACTAATGAAACTTCCATAAGGAAAGATTAACTCAATTTTCTTATTTCTTACAGGGCACTCTGAGGTACAGGTGCCCAAGTGCTAGCAGCAGGGGCTGCAGGGCAGTCTCTGTGAGGGGAGTCTGGGGCTGCCCCATGATGGACACAGATGGTTTCAGCCAGCTCCAACTGCTCCACATCATTGTTTCCAATAAAATTATAGAAAAAAAGTACTGCTATTATTACCTCTACTAAAGGGATAAATAGATTCGTTTAACAATTTTATGAGCAATTTGTCAAATTTTATGGTCACTGTAGTTTTATTTGAAGTTTGATGCTTTCCTCTTATTTTTTTTTTTTAGAAATGGCAGGTTATAAAATTTCTGTTCAAAGCAATGTCAGGAAATAACCTGTACAAATTTGTGCTATTTATTATTTCTTTTCTTCAGAGAGCTCCAGAACAGCTTCAGTGGTGCAGCTACTTGACAAAAGACACAGGATTCTAGGACTGTCTAGATATCCTTCCTTCTGCTCTTTGAGATGTTCTGCGGTGTTAAAGACATGTAAAAAAAGGCAGATGTCTTGGGGAGTCTTGGGATCCAAAACATTAAGAGATGCCTATATTAAGGCATATATTAGGAGGTGTCTATATTTAGGAATCTGAATCTCCCCTTTGGGTTAGGTTTAAATTTGAATGTTGTCAATCTTGAAGTCAAACATCACAGAGTCCTTAATTTGGAATCCTTAGTTTGGAAGGAACCCCTGGAGTACATCACATCAGTCCTCTTCTCAAAGATCCAAGTAGATCAATTTGCTAAAGACAGCTCTCCCTGACAACTTCTGAAATTACTCTGGCTCTGCCTTCTCTATAGCCTTCCACCAGGTATGTGTAGACAGAAATAAAATCCCTCTTTTCCTCTTAAGGTTGAATGGGCCCAGTTCTCCCAGTCTCTCCATGTACAAGATGCACCAATGCTTTAACCAACTTGTTGGCTCTCTGTCAGACTCACTACTATGCCATCCAGGAAAAAGAGAACTATTACCTCTTAATCTAAATTTTTTAATAATCTTGTAAACAGAAGACATCCACAGTGTTCTGGAATTTATCTGTTACTTAAGAATATTGGAGTATATGTGTAGGAACTCTAGTCTTGAGTTAAAGTGCACACTGTAAATAAAATATATATATATGGAACTTCAGATTATAATGGATTTGCACAGGGAAAGAAAGGTAAGGTACTGGAAACCCCCACTAACAATATTAATTCTGTCTTTTCCAGATTTAAAACCTTTTTTTGTTTTGTTTTGTTTTTTAATACAGTTTGGAGTATATTCTTAATAGGCACATTCAAGTATTAGCAAGGAAAGAATAAAGTACTGAGTCATACAAGGGATACAGTATGGACAAATTATTCTGCTTCTGCAATATTCCACTGATCGCCATCTACCTAAAGGTGTCCCTAAGAAAGATACTTAGCTTTCTAGTTACACTACTAATCTAAACAAAATTCATTAGAATACTGGAGATTAATCTAGAAGCATTAAATAACAGAATCTCATCTCCCAGATATTTCAGCTTTCTAAAACTGCATCCAGATATTTGTTTTAACTCTGGCTGTTCAGGTCTAAACCATTACTAACTCCATGTAGTTAGGAAGGGAAGAACATCCATAATTTAGCTGTCTTGTGTTATGCAAAAAAATCCCTTAATCCATATGGGATTACATATAATTTTTTATTTTTTAAGCATTTAGTAGTCTGAGACTAGGATATCAAAGAAAACTTCAGAACAAGGAGAGAACAGGTACATTAGAATTGTCTAGTACAAGGTTAGAATTCTTTGTACAGGAGATAAAGATTTCTTGACAGCCAGTTCAAGATGGATGAAAAAAACATTCAATAGGAATTAGGAACAAACATATAGCAGAGAATACATGTATAAATTGTTTAAAAGAAATCCCTGTATAATTTGTCCTTGCAGAGAAAAATGAAGGCAGATTTGCTTGTTGGAGACGCTAGTCACACAAACCATAACATGGGCCTGAATAGAAAACAATGCCCCCTGACAGGATGATTATATAAATATTGTGCAAGCTCAGTCTTACAGACTTCACTTGTGTTATGATAGATGATCTTCAAAGCTTTTTTTTCAACATATTCTAATTTTCAAATGCCCTATAACATTTTTATTTAAAGATTAAAAAGTTCAGTGTGATTTCTTGCATTCTTATTAAGAATAGCTGCTTTTTTTTTTCCTATTTATTTTTTAACATTTTTGTCTGACTATTTGAGAGGATGTCATTACTGCCACATCAAAACTAGAACATCACCTATGTACCTCCCATGGATAAAAAGCTACAGATGCCAGCACAAAGAGCTGTTTCAAGTGAACTGATGAACATACCTGTTACCACACTCAGCACAGGGACAACTGTTATTTCATTTATATCTCTAGACTTGTGGAACCTCTTCCTGCATTCATGATTTTTAGGATTTACAGCTTGAGTAAAAAGAATGACAGGATTTACAGCTCAAATAAAAGGAATTAGTTATAAAGTGCACACAGCTGTGAAATAAAAACAACAAACAACAACAACAACAACAAAAAACAAACAAACAAAAAACAACAAATCTATGTAGCCCAAAGTATTCCCTGGTGTAAATGTATTAAAGGCAACATATTTACAAGGATTTCAAGAACTGGTTTTGTTTAGTATTCTGCCCAGCAGATACACAACAGAGATGCCATCTTTTCCAGATAAGTATCTCAGGGCACATGGACCATTGTTAATTTATTTTCAATAATTCAACAGAATATTAATAATTCCACAACTCCTTAGGTTCTACTAAGTCTATTAAATTAACTGTCCTTATAAATAAAGTATTCAGGACACAATTTTACCCTAGGAAAAAACCCAAACATAACTTTAGAAAATAAGTTTAGAAATAGTCTGGAGAGTAACCTTAAATTTAAAATTACAAATAATTCAAAGTATGTAACATTTGAACTAGGACTTGGATGTTAATTTTCACCTCTTTCTGGTAAACCTGCAAAAATTCTATCATACAAAAAAAAAAAAAGACATCTCCCTATTTTCCTGTATTTCATGGAGGCAAAGATACTAAAGATAACTCCTAGTGAAACTGGTTAAATTGATGTCTTTGAAATTTGATGACCATTGATTACAAATTATTTTCTGTAATTGTCACAGAAAAACAACAACAAATAAACAAGCCAACCTTAAATGATAAATGTTAACTTATAGCAGATAATTGTGGATATATGTATGAATAAACATCTCAAGCAGAAGCCTGCAACTTGGTATATACAGTCATCATGTGGCCTTATTTTAAATAGTTATAGCAAATTAAAATTACATGTCTTGAATCTTCCAGTTAATGGAGAGACATAATAGAACATCACCTACTTCATTACCACTTGTGTTTCTGTGCAAAGACTATTTAGACTGGGAGAACAAGGATTTGAGCCTTCAGAGATGTGAGCTGGTGCTGCAAAATATGAGCTCCTGAAAAAAAGTGATCTTGTAGAGAATATGGGTGGTAAAGAAGGAGGTGAAGATATTGGCTGGAGGAAATATTCTAAAAAAGTGGGATGTGTGGAAAAAAATGCCAGCTGATGCACAAGGATGGTGGTCAGTAATGCTCCAGACTGCTGTTTGAGCAGCAGCCCAGCATGAACTAACATGACTTTGTGCTTGAGCTTCCCACAAAATCCAAACTTGCTAAATGTAGTGCTGAAGCAGTGCAAGTGCTTGGAAACATCATGCCCTGAAGTTCTGTCTGTGTTGAGGCTTCTGGTGTTCTAGGGACTGCACTGCATAGTATATTGGACTCTACCACATGATCCCTACCACCACTGCTGCATAGTCTTTGATAGAGACCCACTCTGCACCTCTGCTGTGACAACTGTTTGAACACTTATAGCTGTGCTCTTGGTGTACCAGATATATTTTGTGTGTTAATTACTCAAGAGTAGTCCATATCATTAATATATCCTGGTGGCACAGCTAAGCAGATACTGCTATCTAGGTGTATGATTACAATTTAAGTTTTTGTAAACTAAAAAAATGTTTGATCTTAGAGCCAATTTGAGTTAGTCCAATTTCTTCTCTTGTAGCAACAGGATAATAAATTTATCTTCCTTCTAGGATGTTAGTGTGATCATTTTGAACAGCTATACAAAGAAAATAATTAATCTCTATCATCACTTACTATTGAAAAAATCTTTTCCCTCCCATTCATGAATAAGAGAATAATCTGGTTTTACAAAACTAAAGAATATGGGCAATGAAGTAGTTATTTTTCACAGCACTCAAGATTTACCATCACCATTTCCTGTAAGAGAATTTTGACAATAATGTGACAGTTTAATGCAAGACCACGGGGACCAACTGCTTTCAATGCTGTTAGAAGGTGAGATAATCATGACAAAATGATTTCTGCATGTGTCTGTAGGGAGCACATTATAAGTCTATCAGGCTTGCATTACAGCATGAAATTATGATGGGGAAAAAAAAATAATTCAAATTTGTACCGCATGACAATGTTCCAGAATGAGTTAATGGCATGTAGCAACTGAAATGCAAGCCTTGGTTTGTTTTTTTGTTTTTTTTTTTTTCCTGTATTCTAAATAGCACTCTGTTTAACCACAAAGTTCTGATTCAAATGTAGTGTAAGAGAAATCGTTATAAAAGTAATTTATCAGAATTACCTTCAGTCAATCATATATTATCCTCTACACTGCATACAAATTCTGCCTTTAGATGAAATTAGGTGTTTCCTACTAAAAGTACTGGAGATTGAAAAGCCAGTACTTCAGTATTTTCTTACCTATGTAGTTAAAAACATTTCACTTTAAAAATTAGTATAATGATGGTGAAAATATTGAGCAAGCATTTCTTAATATAGGCTCTTAGAACAAGTTCAATCACATTGCACAGGTATCCTAAACAATGTGACTCATTCAGGCTTTAACTCCTTTGAGAGTTAAAATTATTATATTTTTTCAAATATCGGTTATAATTTATTATTGACATTACCTAGTGGGAAAACAGCATGGTAAATTAAGAAGCAAACCAAAAGAAATAGCTCTATAGTAATTTGAATATTAGGGAAAAAAAAAGGATCATCTGAATCCTAATATAGGTTTGGGATGTGACAGAATATTACTGTCAAGACACCCTCTACCTCTACAACTCACTTTCACTTTTTGTTTAGCATTCTAGGTGAATTAATCAAGTCCATAGTCCAGAATGGAAATGAAAATCTACAGATTGTAATCAGTTTGGATCTTTCAAAATTAAACACACATTCCTATCAGCTGCTTAAATATTTTTGAGCATATGCTTTAAAGGTTATTGATCTAATTACATGAATAGTATTGTATGAGTTTAAAGTTATATATCACATTAAAGGTAATAAGAGATCTTAGAAAGACAGTAGGTGTTTCTCCAGGGAAACGCTGTAGGAATAAGTTAATTTTAGAAACAGCATAAGGCACTGGAACTGGCAGGAACTGCTAAAGTCACTGAAACAGTCAACTCCTCCTTTCTCAATCCTGAAAGCTGCTGAACATGCAATAAATGCCTATTTTGGAAGCGTTAATATTTTCTTCACATCTCCTTCAGAAATCTTTTCAGTACACTGTCATAACATTAAGACCTGTGCCAAAATAATTTAACTATATATGGGGGTGGGGAAAATTTAAAGATCAAGAGATTAACAAATTCTTAGATACAGTAAAAGCATACAGTTTGTTATATGAGAATTGTAGGATCTGAGAATGGCCTGTGCTACAGAAGCATAAAATAAAATATTTTATGAAAATATTAAATATTTATTAAAAAAACTGTCATGGAAGAATTATTGAGTGCAATTAATATGCTGTAAGGATGATACCTGTGGGGTCAGTTACAGTAAGACTAAATGAAAGGTACCTGCGGGTGTTCTTTGCCACCTACTTTGTCAAGGAAACACAGATGTTTAACTGCAATTAGAAGTTAATGGAAATCAGACACCTATGTCCTTAAGGTAATTTGGAAACTGTCTTCCTGAAGAAAGCTAGAAAAGGTTGGAAGGGACCTGGAAAGATCATCTAGTCCAACTCCACTGCCAGATCAGGATCACCTAGACCAGTCACACAGGAACAGATCCAGGCAGGTCTTGAGTGTCTCCAGAGAAGGAGACTCCACAACCTCCTTGGGGAGCCCATTCCAGAGCTCTGTCATCCTCACTGAGAAAAAATTTTCCTTGTGTTTACCCTAAATCCTTTGTGTTCCAACATACATTGCCTCTTGTCCTAACACTGGATGTGAGAATAGTCTGTCTCCATCCTCCCTACACTCGCCCTTGCCGTATTTATAGACATTGATGAGGTCCCCACTCAGGCTAAAGAGACCCAACTCACTCAGCCTCTCCTCCTAAGGGAGATGCTCCACTTCCTTAATCATCTTGATGGCCCTGTGCTGGACTGTCTGCAATAGCTCTTTGTCCTTCTTGAACTGGGGTACCCAGAACTGGACACAGTATTCCAGGTGAGGCCTCACCAGTGCAGAATAGAGGGAGAGAACTTCCCTTGACCTGCATAATCCTTCCTCACAGATGTTTATCATCAGTGATACAACACTAAAAGATGTGTATTCTGTTTGCTGCAATTTCATTCTAGGGGGACACAGAATTCTCATTCAAGATTATTAAAAGCATTAACTAGAGACATCTCTGATAATTAATATAAAATATAACAAAATTTGGATTAACAGAAAAACTTTAGAAGGTTGAAAGGGAGAGGCACATATTTTACTGCTACTTTAAAAGTCCCAGTAACAGGGCTCTTGGTGATTTAGGTTTGTCATCCTGGCAGTATTTCCAGGGAAAGAAAAAAAAAAAAAAAAGAAAAAAGTAACATTTGGATAGAACTTAGAGATTATTTGAAGGACAAAGGTATAATTGACATAAAAGATTGCTATTTTAGAAAAATAGGCAGCATCAAATAAAAATGACATTTATGGTATGATCACAAGTACAATTAAAGCATGCTAACAGAAAAGAAAAATTACATTTCTATATATTTTTTGGCTTACTATCATAAAATATTCTCAATAACATAATCTTGTATGTGAGATGTTTATGTATGAAGTGAGAAAAGTTAAATATGAATAAGAAGATCTGTACCATTGAGACCATTAGGGTAATCCTCCACCTAGTCCTTGGGTTGGCATTTCTACAGGTGGAAATTTGTAATGCTGCCTTTCAAACAAACAGCAGTTCTTGCTTCAGCTCACAAAATGGTAGTAACAAGAAACTGCATCTGAAACCTGAATAAAACTATAAAAACACACAAGACTATGTAGAAAAAAAAATAAATATGCCCACATTGGTTATGAAAACAGGCTTTTAAAATTATTTAAAGGGAATCAATAGACATATTAAGTTGTTTTTTATTAATTTTTATTAATGTGATCTATTTACTCAATCTGATCTTATTAAATAAGCATTCATCTGAGATATGAAAGTTTTCCAGAAATACCCCTTTATTGTAACATTCTCTGAAATACAAAGAAACACATATTCTAATAACAGTATTTTAGGCCTGAATCCAAGAAAGCACTTAAGTAGGGGTGAAATTTAAGTGTGTGAGGAATGGTATTGATTTCAGTGGAGGCATTTATATAATTAGAGGTTCTCAGGTAATTAAATACTCTGCCAGACATGGAATCCATTGTCAGGGCATAAAATACACCTTTATGCAGAAATGTAGAGTCAGCAGAATGAACAAAATTCTTATAAAATTTTCAAAATAGGGACTAAAACTTTTAATTTCTGGGAAACAGAACACCAAGCCAGCTATAAAACAAATCATGTGTCCACAAAGAATGCTCTACTTGAGCAGTATCTCTTATGTTAATTTTAAACCAATTGCTTCCTCTACAGTAATTTTTTAAAGTATATCAAGCCATTCCCAATGTATCTCAGAGAATAATCTCTGCCACTGAAATTGCAGAAGACATTGAATAAATGCAGAAAACTGATTTATTATATACCAAAGTGGGAGACTTCATGGGGTTTGTACTGGGAAGAAGCTAGCAGTGGGTGAGTGGGTAGATTGCAGACCAGAAACTTGTCCACAGATGGTGCCCTTGGGTGCATCCACTTATTTCTAGTGTGGTGTTAATGGGGCTTCTCTGAGGTTCAGTTAGGCAGCAGCACAGTGCTGCAGACTCTTTCTAAACAGAGACAGTATGATACTTAGAAATGGGGCCAGGAATCCCTGTGTGTCATTAGAGGATGGAAGGGAGGACATGACATAACATTGTATGTAAGGGCAAGACGTGATTGACAGCAGGGTGGTCTGGGGCAGAAGCTTGTACTTGCACTGTGTGGGACTTGCTCCCTCCTCATTTTGATCACCAGAATCAGAGCACCATTTCTCCTTATCTAATATTCTTTGTGGTGGTACATGGTGGGAGATAGACCTGTAAGACTTTATAACATTTTACTGTCATTTGACATTAGTGAAAATGGGCAAGAGACCATCTGGATTCTAGGTCTCTAAAGCTCTGTGTCAAAAATGTATGCTAAACAGATAAAAGGGTTTATATAAACATTATTAATGGCATTAATTTTGAATGCCAAAGCTTTTTACTACATGCCTGCTTTTAGACTTAGATTGCTTTGGTATATGTGTGGAATTATCCAACAAGCTTGTCTCTAAGATTACCAGAAAATCTAACATATAGGAATTTTATCCAATCTGATTCAACCTCACATGCTTCTGTTGTGTTTTTTGTTGTTGTTGTTTTTTGTTTGTTTTAGTTTTTTTTTCACAGAAACACTCACTAAATGTTCTATGAAGCCAAACAATTGCTGAAACAGTTTGAGGAGACAGACGCATTTAAAGTTGATACGCTTCACAATGTAGTAATTAAATTGTTCTGATATTTTCAGTTCCTGTTATTGCAACTCATTTATGTAATCACATAATTAATTATATGATAAAATTACTCAGCACTACTCCTTTAAACTAGTATTTAAAACATCTATGGCTTTAGAATGCAGACACATCAACTACAGAGGTACTAGGCTGTAATTACTTTCATCTTGTCAACATGTATTTCCTCTTAGGAGTCTTCAACTGGTCAGTCATTATAGAAGTTAATTGTCTATACTTACTTTTGGAGTTTAGCCATTTCATGCCTGATTTTTTAGATCTTTATAATGAATATTTTGGTGCTAGAATAGTGATCTGGAATACTTTTCATGAAGTTCTATTCAAATTAACAGTTATCAATCAAGGATTGACTATTGTCCACTCATTTTTTCTTTTTTATTTTTTCTCCTCAGTTTTGCATCATATCACTTTCATTTCTTTTGGTTTTTGTTTACAACTGTCATAACTAAGGAATTATTTGAAAAATTATAGGTAGTATTTATATTATCTTAAAAACAACAGTAAATAAATTTTATGGAAAGGATTTTTTCCTTCAACTAAAAAGAAATAAGTTTATTTTTAAAGCATATTTAATCTTTTCTTATCTTACACTTATTTTGTGTTCAGATATTTAAATTCATTGGCCTATATGCTGGTATACATATAGCCCATACAACTATGGCTGTTCAGTACCTTAGAACCCACATGGACAAGACAGACGAAGCAGGGAAATAGAAACATGAACACAAACAAGAAAACTAATTTATCATATCTTGAGCAGATCTGAAAAGCCAATCGAGGTTTCACCTATATCATTCATAGTTCTGACTGTTCTTGTTTTTACAAATAGGAAAAGAAAATGAGAAATGCAGTACAATGTGGTCAGAGAGAAAAGAGGAATCTAAAAGCCAGTAGGGTGCCCCGCAGCTCATTAAACTCTGATGAAAATGATGCATCTGAATCTCACTGCAAAAATGCATAAGCAAAGATGACACAAAATTGTTTGCAATTGCTGTATCCTGAAGATGAATGAGAAATAGTTTGAATACTGTTTTTCATGTCAGGCAGTATTTATTACCTAGACATTTGCAGCTGGACTCTGGGTTAGCTGGATTGTGGCTCACTGCTTTATACAAGTGCCAATATAAACACTGTCCAGAAAAAAAAAACATTTATCAATATATATCACACTCAGGTATATAGTGTGCCATATTTTATTTTTTTTTAAGAATAACAGTAAGATATACTTATTATATATATATAGTTATATTATATGTGAACGTTCTATGCTACTTAACAAGGAATGCATTGAATGCAAGGCCAGACATTCATAGTGTTTACAGCATGTACTCTTGCAGATGTAGCAGAGCTGAACCAAATGCATAAAATCATAATAGAGCATGAAAAAGCTTAAAAATGTAAATATTACAGAAGTAAATACTGAAGATAGCTTTATTCAGCTCACTGACCTGTATGAAATTTACTTCATTCCAGGATTTTCACAGTTTTTTTTTACGGTGCTTTCTTTCCTACCTACAGCCTTGCTTAATGCTGTTTAAGTACAACACAATTATGTTTCTTCATTTCACTTTTTATGTTGTAAATGAGTGGCATATTTGGGTTTTCTGAAAATTTAGAAGGTTTTTATGGTATATATTTTCTTTACATTGCTTTACAATGGAGCCTTACTGCTTCTACTGAAATATTTACTTTGAACGTATTTCACATTGAAAATTGAAAATAACATCACCTCCAGCCTGGAGAGAGGAGGATAGCTATCTGTAAACTGTAAGCTTTGCAGTGCTCCAGGCTGCTCTCCAAAGGCTTGATCCCTAGTATTTTCTATGTTGGTTTAAATTGTCTTTGGCTCAGATCTTCCCCCAGCCAAGACCTCCATAGTGACTCCAATACAGAGCCAAAGCTCAGGACTATAACACAGTTACTTCACTGGGATAAAAAGGACTGTTTTCAAGGTAAATTGCTCCACATTATAATCAGAATAGCTATAACTGTGCATAAAATCACCTGGCAGACAACTGGGTAACTAAATATTAGAAGCTGACTTATCCAACCACATCTGTTAGAGTTTTAATATTTTCCACATGTTCTCATTTATGACACTTTCTTTGATAACTTCTCATGACTCATTAAGCAGAATGCAGTAAAGACTACATACACAAGATATAGTGAAGTCAGCAATTAAATTAATAATGACATCAAAGTAAAAGGATGTGGAATAGAAATAACTGATCTATTCTTCATTCATAAAATTTGTTGGAAAGGTCAGAATTTTCTTCTGAATACAGTTTTGCTTCTATTTGTACAAGATATACTCAAGAACACTTACACAGGTATAAATTCACAGATTCTTTTTAGTGTATATGAAGAAAATGACACTTCAATACTCTATGGTAACTAACAGCAATGTAAGTCTTTATATCATGATATATCTTTTCTGATATTTTATGTTTAAGACACTAATTTCTTCAGTTGCAGTAATTGAATTATTTGAATCTCTTCTGTACTGGTACGAACATGTTAAGACTATAGCAATTTATCTTAATTCCTTCTGAGAGCTCAGTAGGAGATAAGTATATGGAATAATCATGGCCCTTTGTGTTTTAGGGCATTGTTCTGAATTCTCCATTCACAATCAAGTCTGTTTAAGTCCCCATTGTATAATGACTGTAAAACCAGGTAATTAAACACTTTGCCAGGAATGTGTTTTCCCTCATTACATTTTATTTTACACTGAACGTGCTTAATCAAGGGTGAAAAACATTTTATGAAGAGTTTTATATTAGAAAATAAAAAATATCCAGCAAATTGAGTCACAAGTGGACTGCACCAGGTGCAAGAGTATAAAACTGACAGTTAAAGTATATGTGTGCTAAGATAAAACCAGAATAAAACAATGAAAACAAAAACCTATGACAATTCTTGTCCCTGGGTTCTAGGAGCATGCATCTTCATCTAATTGTTTATATGAAGAGACAGAATAGATGACTGCAGTACAGATGTGCAGACTGTGAGATTTGTCTCAGGCAAAATGCATAAAATAATAAATGCACTGAAGCAGTACTTATGAATTTTGTTGATCTAACAGTAAAGCAGGAGTTACAATGTATTAAATGCTTCTTTTATGCTGCACTCTAAAATATGTGTTTATAATTATGAAAACCATATGACTAATCTTGTGTGATGTAATTATTTATCATATCAGATGCCAAATTTCAAACTTTTAATGTGTACAGTTGGAATCTTTATCTAATAGTCAACCAAAGCAACCATAGTTACGAATTCATGGAAGATTAATTTAAAAATTACTTATGTCTTTCTTACCTCTGCTACTTAGTGGATATATATAAAAATATTTTTATATCATGCTTTTCTGCATGTTTCAACCAGATACTTTGTATGTTATCTTGACACTTACTATAACTGGCAACTATAAAAATAGGGGTATACACTTTTCATCAGTTTAAAAAGAAAATCTGCATTTGATTAACAGACCTGATCTGAATTTAAAGTTGGCTTGAGGCTCTCATACAATGCAAATGTCTTTGTATATCTGGGTCGGCTGTGCAACAAAACAGAGTATAACAACAGAAATCAGTCATGAACAAATCCCAGGAGCATGTGTGTGGAACATCACTGATCTCAAAGAGGCAAAGGGCTATCAAAGGTTATCACAGTGTGAAAAGGAACTAATCTGCTGTAATCAGGAAGAGAGGTGATCGCAACTTTGTCAAAATTGTGAGAAGGTCCTGTGGCATAAATTAATTTGACAAATTACAAATTATGCACAGTATATTTATTAGGCAGGCTAAGCTATTAAAGTAGACCAGTGTCCTTCTATCCGGGCTGACATCAATTCGTGCCTAGGTCACAGGATAGGAACCTGTCTATGCTGCTGTCTGTCTATTGTACTTTCATACACTAACAGCATCGTGACTCATCAAAAGCTGCAATGGCCATTAACTTGTGAGTATCTAATTAGAAGAGATTGTTCCAGACAGTATGGAGTTCAAATGAAAAAAAAAATAAATAATTAATTCTGTATACAAAATTATAATGAAAATATAAGAAACTATGCCAAAATGTCATTCAGTCCTTCTCTCACCCCTTGTATTTCTCTCAATCCTGTTCAAGCGGTTGAGGTCAGACCATACCAAAAGTGATAGCTTGGGCTAAGAAAATATCTGTGTTCAGAAGTTCAAACTGACTAAACAGGGCTATTAGCACTTTCCTGCTTATTTGAGAAAAAAAAAATTCTGAAGGTAACATAATGGCCAGACTCTAGACCAGCTGCTCCTTAAGGCAGCAAGTATCTTTCCTTGTGAAAAAGAGAAGATACTTTTTTAAGGACTGTTGGATATCATGGGTAAGGTCTGGCTTTGGGGAGAATGGCACTTATAAAACAAGACTCTGGAAATGTTCAAATGAAGCACACAAGATGTACTGTATGCAGTGAGGCTTATACAGGAATCTGTGCTGGAAGTCTGAGGGGAATGAAGTAGGTTTAGGCTGGATGCCATTAATTTCAGGCCACCACAGGCTTCAGAAGTTGGAGGAAAGTAATATGGACTGCTAACACACAGATTGTTTTACTTTGGCCAAATTACTACAATAAAGAAAGGAAACGTAAAAAGTGTGGTATCATTAAGGACAGTAATCATTCAAGTGGTATTTTTATAGTAAAACAATTCACCAAGCTCCTCTACTACCAGCCCACCCTGTCTTCTGAAGGAGAGACTTCATTCTTTACCTCTTTGTCCTGAATTCAGAATAATGCAGTTATTTGCTGCCACAGATACCAGTACATGTAGCAATTACTATTATGCACATCTATTTTTTTTTTTCCTCTAGCAAAGCTTGAGTGTTCCCTGGCAAGGTCTCTGCATGCAAAATGTTATTCAGCACAAAGAGAATTTGATTATCTATTCCCTAAAAGCTTTTATAGACATTTCTATCTTTGCAAAGTGTGTGTGATTGTCCTGAATTCTTTTACATAGTTTTACCGGGACTGTATTCACACAAAGAAGAGATTGTATCACAGATAAAATAAACTTAGAGCATGCACTAGAAAAATTGTGTGTTTAATCCCTAAGAATTAAATAATTCAAATGTAATCAGAAGAAAAAAAAAGAAAGAGGGAGAAATTGAATGGAGGAAAACCAACAAATTGCTTAGATACTGATAGTGTCATAGAATTACAGAATCATAGAATGGTTTGGCTTAGAAGGCACCATTAAGATCATGAAGTTCAACCCACCCTGTCATGCAGATCAAGTTGCTCAAAACCCCATCCAACCTGACCTTGAACACATTCAGGGATCGAGTCTCCATAACTTATATGGACAACCTTTTCTAGTGTCTCATTACCCATAACAAAAAAAAAGATTCCTTTCTTATATACAATTTAAATTTACCCTATTTCCATTTAAAAAATAAACGTTACCCCTTTCTCTACCATTACAAACCATTTCCCCTACCTGGAGTACAGCATCCTCCTTTGGAGCACATGTAAGAGCCTGGCTATTTATTGTGTGCCTCAAACCTTGCATGGTGATAAGGTTTGGAAAGACCTGTCTGGAGGGAAAAATGTTGATTGCTTCCAATGTCTCTGTGCTCCCCCTTTGGCTCCCTGCAGATATGCTTTAACAAACAGAAAATTTCTGCATAGGTGGGACTCTGTCTTTTGTTTAGTTACGTGCTTCTGTTGATCACTATAAAGTGCCTAATCAATTCTAGACATTCAACGTTGTGCATTCCAATTTTTCATCATTTAACTATTCTAAATCTATCTTCAGCATTGGCTACTGGCACTATATAAATTTTGATATGACATTGGAGCTTTAGTCAGTACCCTTCCATTACAGAGCATAAATAAGGGGAAAGAAGTTATTGTTGCAAACTTGAAGTTTTGAAGTAGATGGACCAACATTTTTAATGATACCATGAGTTACAGCTTCTTCTAAAAACATGAGACAAAATAGAACATTGGATCACACCAGTGTTAAGTTTCTAAAATATCTCTGCCTGTATATAACTATGTGACCTGGGTTTTTAAATTGCTGAAGTAATTTGACAATTGCTTTTTTAAAACACCTATGGATTAACTGGTTTATGAATTATTCATGGAAAATAGAAGTTTGCCTATGAGAAGATAAACTACTCTGTTAGAATTGTTTTTACATAAAAAGTGGGAACTTAATTCCATAAATGCCATATGGGAAGACAGGAATTAAGAAATCTTATTAATTCTGAAGAATTTTGAAACACCTTCAAGATCAAATGGATACCTTGGGATTAGGTTGCGTTTGGTTTGTTTTGTTTTCAGGACTGCTTTAGACATGTGAACGAGGTGTAATGCTACTAGTTATTTTGAAAGTACTAAGAGTAAAATAATACAAGTAACAAAGGGAAATACAGTGTAGTGAAATATATACACAATTAGAATGTAGAGAATTCATAAATAAAGGTACAAGCTGACCTGAAAACATAAAGGAAAATATTTTCAAGTGTCAAATTTTAAATAGTCACTTTCAAATAAATGTTGAGACTATAGGAAAGAATGTGGTAAGAGGCTGTTGTGACAGGAAAGTAAGCCTTGTACATTGGTACCTATCACTTCAGATATATCCATTCTCTATTTTCAGTTAGAAATGCCATGTAAAATCAAACCAGTAAGTCTTTGCATGACCTTTAAGACACCTAATTCTATTGAGTCCTAGGAGTTCAGACTAGCTTGCTGTTGAATTTGGATAATCTGCTTTTTAAATAAATAAGGTTTTGGTTAGTGATTGTTTAAATAGAATATGGAAGAAGAGGTATTTATTTTCCCATTCATCTTTTTCATACATTCTTTGGCATACAGTAGATTTTTTTTTTCTTGAAACATTTACTTCTTATTCTTGATGTAAACATCTCTGAAAACATAGCTGTTGAATTAGAACAATATGAAGGCAACCCAAATTCCATTTAATTTTGTAACAATCAAAATAATAGAGGATGTTGTACTCAATTTCAGCTCCCTAGAATGACTGAACAGAAATTTAGAGGCTTAAGGTACTTTCCAGAAAATTATGCATAGCAAGACCAAATCTGGCTTGTATGTTTGGCACTACAAGAGATGAAAATCTTTAGAGATAGATGATGCAATCTCTTAAAAGTCTTGGAAGAACCTCCCTCATTTCTATAAAAAGTTGATACAGCCCTTTGGGTATTTATTGATGTTTGATATAACTTCAGTCATCTTATTACTTTTAGCCCGAGATATTTGACCTTGTTCTGAAACATCTAGATCTTAATATAGAAAGTTGCAGAGATCATGCCAGAAAAAAAAAAAAAGCATTTTGTTACTAAAATTTACCCTTATAGGCAAAAATCTCAAGGGTTGTTACTAATAATCTTTTACTCATATTAAAAATGTTCTTTACTGTATAAACTATTCTGCTAAAATGAAAAAGACAAATTGTGGAGGTAGCTCATAACCAAGATTAATAATGACAACCACATAATAGGTTCATATTAAAAAAACCAACTCTACTGACAAAGCAGTATTGCAAACAAAGATTATATTGAAAAGAGAGTTTGTGATTTATAAATCTTGGTAGCATTCTATCTTAAGCAGACTTTGGTCATGTGCTTCTCTAGATATCTTGACTGTGTAGGCATGAAACACAGATAAATTAAATAGTCATTTAATAAATGTGTTTGTCATAAAAAAATATAAATAAAAAAAAATCTATTTATACTTCTGAAGTGATGGTAATTAAAACCTTTTAATGATCTGTTGTTTTATTTCATAACTCAGTACTTCCACAATCCATGTGTAATCAGGTGAGCTTACTAATTAAGAAGCAAATAACTCTGAATACTGGCACAGAGACAAATTTTTGAGTTTTAAACTTCTGTAGGTTATTAGTAATACATTAAAAAAATCTTTTATATACTGAACTTTATGAAATCTTTCCAATATTTTAAATTCAATTTAATTGCAAGCTATGTCAGTTCCAGTGATATATTTACTGCTGTCATTAATACTGCACAATTAATCAACTAAAGTAACATTGTTTTAAGCCAGTAGATATCTTAGTCTTACTTTTCTTTTTGCTACATTTATTTACAACTAGAAAAAAACTTTACATACTTCACAGATAGTATTACAGGAGGACAATGGTCACTATTTTAAATTTGCAAGATACTGAACTCCTGTTAAACTGATGAACCGCAATACCTTAATGCAAAAGAGCTTCAGTAACACATCTGGAGACTGCACTAGTTTATTGGAAATTAGAAAGTTAGAAAGTCAAACCAAACCAAAACACTAGCATATTTCATCAGAAATCAAATTAGGATATTGTATTGTAAATCTATAACTTTTAAAAGTCACATTCCTTACAGTAATTAAATATAACCATGAAAGACAGGTACGGCAAGATATTGTTGAGTGCCCTTGGTTCTTTGTTATTATATTCAAAATGTTGATGTTTTCCTTCTAGAACTGTAGATCAGCAGGTCATCTGTCACACAGTCTGACAGGTGACCTTGGCATTAAACTTCTGAATTGAAACATGGAGGTTCCCATTTGGGGTGACACTGGTACTGTGAAAAGGCAAAAATCATATGCTGAATGGGGAACCATCTGGACTTGGCTGACAAGAAATATCACCAGATGACTGTGCCTTGAATCCATTTCATCCCTACGTATCTGCCTCCACCCCCTTCAAGAAAAAGCCTGGAATCCTTTATTGAGAATCAATACTTTACTCATCTTCTTTCAGGGTTTTAAGTGATAAGACACAAGTGATTGTCAGGCACATCAGGGTCCTGCGGGTACCAATAGTCCTCTGCTACCCTTCCCAGGCTCTGTGCTGCTTCCTCTGGCCTTTTCCCATGATCCCAGAAGACTCATTTCATCCATATCCCTGTGCTACAACGCTGTAGGACTTCAGTCCTACTTTGTATGTAGATAGATCCTTCACATCCACTTTGTAACCTTGTTTCCAGTCTTGTGCCTGGCCCTGTTTTCTCCTGTCTGGACCTTGCTAATAGACCTCAGACTCAGTGCATTGCTCTCTGGGTTGGGGTTGTCCCTTGCTACCAGTCCTTTGCTCTACCCATGATGTTTAGCCCCCATTTGTGGAGTGCTGTCTGTGCTGGTGTCACCGTCACTGCTGTATGACAGTGTTCCTATTATTTAGAGCTTTATGACTTGAATCCTAACCAAGGATGGGAAAAAAATTTTACTCAGCATTTCAGATTCTGAAACTATTTGCACTGACATCTATTACCAGGAAAGCGTCCTAGCCTCAATGTCATCAGATATCTTAAAAAAGATGAAAACATTAACTTTTCTCCTCATTGAAGGAAGAGTACATAAAATGAACAAAATATATGTGGAGCTAGAGACAAAAATGAATGACTTCTTGGCTTAATGGTTGAAAAACTAATCAGAGAGATAATTCTCTAATGGTTTTGACAAGATATGCATCTTCTAAGAAAAATGAGACACTGCTGATATGAGTGGTCTAACCACAAGGCTACAAAAGCCATCTTCACTTCATTCTCAAGTTATGAAGTCTCTGAAAATAAATTTTGGGGCTGATGTACCCCTATTCTGGCTAAATCTTGCATTAATCTTGTTACAGAACTGAAATATTGAGTTGGTTCCTTAAAAGTGTAATAAGGGGACCTTATTAATGTCTATAAATATCTGAAGGGTAGGTGTCAAATGGAATGAGCTAGTCTCTTTTCTCTAGTGCCTAGCAGTAGAACAAGGAACAATGGGTGTAAACTTGAGCAACATGTTTTGCACACTAAATTAACACTCAAGCTGGAACGGTCTTAAGACCAAGCTTAAATGTTTGCTCTTACCAAATGACATTGGAAGTCTTTGAAGTAAGTGAGTTTGTACTTACAAGTGAGCATTCCAAATACTACCTAACACAGTGTACTTCAGTGTAAGAGGTTAATAAAAACATCCTAGTTTTAACATGCAGTATAAATTATCACTTCTGATAAATTATCACTTCAGCCATTACCTGCATATGATAAATTCATAACAGCTTTACAGTACAGATGTATCAAATAATTTTTGCTTGAAGAATGGTCATTCTTTAATACCATATTGTTATTTTTGTTTTCTATACACTTATAGGTGAACTATAATGATATGAGAATTCTGTATCTGTAAACTCACAGAAGGCTGAGAAGACACTACAAATTACATATTACAAAGCTAGAAAGAGTGAAAGGGAGAAAGTGAGCATGAATGCTAATACCATGGCTTTTCTAATCTGTCTGGTTCAGAACAGCAGATGTGTTAGTGTTTGCTGATACGCTAATAAGCATGCAGTACTCACTAGCCAAGGAACAGAGCAAGATACATCTGCTGTTAATGCATGTACAGCTATATAGAATTTTTTTTTAATGCATATGAAAAAATAAGTATTTTAAAGGTGATACTTTTTGCAAAAAAAAATAAATAAAATTCCACTCTGAAATTGTAAATCATGCCACATGAATAACTGCAGATAGAAAAGTGTGGAATAAAAATTACTAAACACAGACACTAGCTCTAAGCAACATCAACTAGCAAATCATCCACCTAAGATGCAGCGGTAAGGACATAATTTCAAGCTACATTGAATATAGCATGGTATAATACAAGCCATTTTGAAAGATAATTAGATGCATAATTTCCTATACAGACTGCATTAGAAGCCCAATCAAATGAAATTTGTCATTCTACTGACACATTTTTACTGTCCTTAATGTCAATTTGCTGCAATTTTTTCCTCCCACTGTGTTTTTATTTTTGGTAAGGATGAGTGCCACAGAACCCTGAGGTATATTTTGCACAAATCAATATGTCAGAATGACATCTATGAAACTCATTAAAAAAAAAAAAAAAAAGACTATATAAAGTCTGAAGAAGAGACTGTAGTCGTCAGACCCATAAATTCATGTTTGTAAGACTGGCTCTCACTTTTCTCATCTGACTTACATATATTTTAATTTATAACAAAAGCAGAATTTTTATGAGTTACAGATGATCAAGACATTTATTATCCCATATTAGTGATGTCAGAACTGCAAAGGTCAAATAAACAGCATACTTTCATGATGTTCTTATGAAATACTACAACAAAAATAGATTTTTTTCCAACTGACTTCCAATTCCCATGTCTTCAATATTTTTTTCCTGGTAGATGTTATTGTAAAGTGTGGGATCAAACTGTAACAATGGTGTAATTGCAATAGATCAACATTGGTTTAAACAAAATCAGTATAACTTCTTCTCTCCCTGTCTCATGTGCATGCACAATCACACACTCATGGAAGTCGCCTCAAATTATGTTCCTCATTTTTGTGGTGATAAATACATTTACTTTACAATAAGCATAGCTCATTATTTACAGTATTCATTATATTTATCAGAATATATAACCATAGGTTAAAACTTCCATATAAGTAAGCTTTCACATCTAGACTGAAAGATATTTTTCTGTACCATGTTTTTTTCAATAGATGGTGTTGAAGGATTTGGTTGGTTTTGGGTTTTTTTTTTTTTGCATTTACAACCATACCATTATGCTGTTGTTGAGTTTTACTAAGCCTAGTTGTTGGATATCTGTCCTGCCTGCATGACAGAATGAAATCCACTGCTCAAAGCTATGGTTTCTGTAAGTGGGAACCAGACAGCCCACAGATATCAGAGCAGTCAGCAAGCTGTGAAAACAAGTCTGTAGGAAAGAGGGAAGTGGTTTCTCTTCAGGTTTAATGGTGCCTTAATTGAGCTGGGATGTGCATACCAGAATGTGCAAGACAATTGCTAAAGCAATCCCCTCTTTTAAAGTGAAGTATTTATGTGCATGAATGATACAGTTCTGTAAAGGAGCACTCATGGGGCAAGGTAGACACACCACCATGTCTCTTCTCAACCAAAGATGTTTAAGCTTGACTGCTGCAGTAGCAAGCCCTGTACAACAGGGTGTACTCTGAGATCCCTGGACTCAGATTCATTCTGTGAATAAGCAGCAACAAATGCAATATCTGGGAAAGAAAAATCCAAACTAAAGACTTGTGGCTGCCAGTTCACACAGGGTTTTGACTCTTCCTGTTTTATCTGAGACCTGTTTCAAGTAGAGCACAGAAACATTCCTGAGAACAAGGCTTGAAGGCAAATTCTTACTCTTATTGGGAATATGTCAACATTAGGCTGCTGAGGAGCAAAAACTTTCTTGCATGCTTTTTCTCACATCTGTGAACCCTGAAAACCTCACTGTGGAGTAGTCTGGTTGTTACGGAGAGGGTTTATACATTTTACCCAAGTCCAATAAGCAAGGTATTTTTATCGGTGGTGAGAGATTAGGGAACCAAAACTTTGCATGCTTCTAATCTATATATATGTTTTTTTCTGGTAAATAGTGTTTCTACAAAAAAAAAAGTTGTACTGCTTTAATTTTTATTAAACAACAGATGACAGTTTTATTTGTTCAGTGTAAGTTTTCAGTACTTATCCATCAAAATTATATCCTTTCTGTGCATGTTGCCAACTCTACAGTCAAATTAATAAATGTCAATGGAGATGAAAGCAACAGAAATGCTAAGCAGGGGTGTGGCTTAGAAACCCTATGGCTTAGTCTTCCTAATAGGGGAAAGAATGTTTGGTGGAACTTATAGATTAAAACAATAAGAAGGTTATTTATATAAGAATGTATTTTACCAATGCAAATACTACACTGCTGAAACAAATTTTTTATTAATTTCATTCTTGAATTTAATTGCTGCATCAATTTGAAACCCTTACCAAATAACAAACACCTAACAAAACACAAAAGAAACAAATTTTCACCACCCAGAGCTATGTGTTTATACAGTAAATACTGAGAAATATGGTGCAATGATTCACTTAACAAACCATGAGACATACCCTATTCCAAAACTGGCAGCAGTTGTTGTTTCTTTATTCTTTTTGCCTTTGTTTCTAGGCTTTTTTCTACGTGTCACATTCCTGTCAGATACTTTGTAACAGAGGGAAACTACTTCTATTTCATCAGTACTAGTTTTCTACCACAGAATGTGTTAAATTTGAATAATTCATCTAATACTACATTTTCAGTTTCTGCTACCAAAATATGTCTTAATTATACCCAGCATAAGGCTAACTACAAAGTATGGCTTCTTCTGACCAGACACACAGAAACAGAATACCTTTTTACTTTCTTTGTTCTCTTCTAACAACCCTCATAGTCCTGATTTGAAATGGTTCTCTACAGGATGCCTAGAGAGGTTCTAATATAAATTTTTTTGCAACTTAAATGTAAAGAAAATTACAAACAGATTTATGGAGGTTGTTCATAAAATAACTGCACTTATTATGGGATTCAGCATTTGTGAATGCATCTTGACCTAGTTTGCTACACTGAATATTTCAAGGCAAGGTTTGTTACATAACAATAGCTTTGTTTAGGATATACTGGACTAGATTCTTGAGACTTTATAAAGCAATGCATAGAACTCACTATACTCCATATAGTATGGTAAACTTTATGTAGTCTTCAACATATCAACTGGATATAATCAAATTTACTGTATGCAACAAGATTAAAGCATACACATTTTCTTGCTGAAGCACAGACTACCACCATCACCACCCAAAGTGATAAAAAAAATAATCACAGATTATTAATAAGAATAAATGTGAATGCGCCTTATAAATGAATAAATAAATAAATAAATAAATAAATACAAGGATGTATTTTTATACATGCTGAAGCATGGTGAAGAAATGAAGAAATCCATGATGGTCCAACACTTGTTAGCATCCAAAAACTCACTGGGACAATGTGATCTCATGTATTTGCACAAGAGTGCTACTACTTTCTATCTTATCACTGCCAAGGGAGCAGGCAGGATGTGCCTGACCCAACCCAGCTCCTATCCAGTCACGTGTATCAGCATAGTCATCCCTTACCTGGATCTAGGGAGAATAGGCAGGAGATGAATCCAAATCTACCTTCTCTGGATTTCTGTGAAATTGTACTTATGGTACCAAATGGTGCCAAATGAAGCAAATCCTGTAGATCATCACAAGCAATTGTTTCTTTTACCTAATTTCATGCATATCCTTGTCTCACTTTCTCTGTTTTGGGATTATTCTTTACAGAAAAGCTTTCTGGGTTCAGTCATGCATGGACATAATGAAAATGTATTAAGACCACTGGGAGCTCTATATTGATTGAAACAACAGCCATGTAGAACTCTGCTAGTAAAAAAGGATGTTCATTTTATTGCCTAAGGCCAGATGAGCAACTCATTATCTAATAATGACAAGTCTGCACCCTCCCTTCACTAGACTTCTGGAAAAATAAAAGCATAATGACAATGGAAAGATACTTCTTCAGTGCTTGGATGCCAAAGAAGGAAAACTGGTCAAATATTCTGATCACTATACTGTCAAATATTGTGACCACTATACTGTTAATAAAGGTGATGATTACAATATTATAACAACTTTAAAACATATAACTTTATTTTGTGCAGAATTCCATTCCTTGTGTTAGACACCTTGTAAGCTTAGATCTTAGACAATATCAATCTTGAGAAACAAATTGAAGAATGAGAACTCTATGAATCTATACTTGGCTTTGCTCATGCTTTCTAGATCCTGACATGACAGCTATACTTGTGAATTTGGTAAGAAATAAGGTTTGTGGAACTTTTAGAATCATAGAATCATTATGGTTGGAAAGGACCTCTAGGATCATCAAGTCCAACCTTCATCCTAACATCTCTCTAACCACTAGACCATAGCCTCAAGTGCTGCTACATCTACTAATATTTTAAGCAACTCCAGAGATGGTGACTCCAACATCTCCCTGGGCAGTATGTTCCAGTGTCTAACCACTCTCTCAGTAAAGAATTTATTCCTAATATCTAATCTAAACCTCCCCTGATGCAATTTGAGGCCATTTCCTTTCATTCTATCATTAGTAATTTGGGAAAAGAGACCAACACCAGCCTCAGGTAGTTGCCAAGAGCAATAATGTCTCCTCTCACTCTCATCTTCTCTAGACTAAACATCCCCAGTTCCCTCAGCTTATCTTCATAAAACATGCTCTCCATACTCCTCATCAGCTTTGCTGCCCTTCTCTGGACCTGCTCCAGCACAAAAATGTCATTTTTGTACTGTGGTGCCCAAAACTGGACACAGTATTCAAGGCGCAGTCTCACTAGTGCCGAGTACAGGGGCAAGATCACCTCCCTACTGGTCACATTGTTTCTGATACAGTCCAGGATGCCATTGGCCTTCTTGGCCTCCTGGGCACACTGCTGGCTCATATTCAGTTGGCTGTCACTAAATGCCCTCAGGTCATTTTCCATCAGGCAGCTTTCCAGCCAATTCTCTCCGAGACTGCAGCATTGCCTTGGGTTGTTGTGACCAAGTGCATGACCTAGGACTTGGCTTTGTTGAACCTCATACAATTGAGCCCAGCCCATTGCTCCAGCCTATCCAAATCCTTCTGCAAAGCCTTCCTACCCTCCAGCAGATTGACACTTCCACTTAATTTCATGTTACCTGCAGATTTACTAAAGATATATTTGATCCCCTCATCCATGTCATTGATAAAGATATTCATCAAGACTGGTGCCAAAACTGAGCTATGAGGGACACCGCATGTTACTGTCTTCACTGGATTTAACTCAATTTACTACCACTCTCTGGGCTCGGCAGAACATTCATTCACTACAGAACATAAATGTTGGAGTTTTATGCCCATTTTTACTAAGCCTTCTGTCTGTAACTTAAAATAACTTCAGTACAAGTAAATAGATTAATAACAAACTAATCCATATGATTATTAAGATAGCAGCTGAACATAGGCATTATAGACAGATATACAGCATCCCCTGTGAGGAACAAAGTCCTGTTTTGTACAAATATTTTTCCAGAATGGACATGTTGCTGGACTGTCAATGACTACCTCAGGTCCACAATCTTTGACAACATTGTGCGCAGAAGTGAAGTCTAGTCATGGTGCTGATAGGGGGGAATATAAGATTTTCACCTAGCGTGAATAAAACTCAGAAAATTCATACTGGTGAGCTGAATTCATGAATATTTACATTCCCCTTAAAATGGACTATGAGAAAAATAGTAATTTGTGTGAAATGTATCAGACAGATAGAAATATATTATTAAATGCATTTTTATGAATATAGGAATATATTTCAATGTAACCTACATTACAAGACACCACTTATTCTGACTAGAAAGCTAAATTTTCATTTCATAATATGCCGATAAACCTGGCAACAATAAGTGTCACACTGAAATGCAAAGTCAATGGAAACTGTAAATGAAATATTGGAGCACCCAATATGGAGTTATTCTGACATACAGTAAAATAAATATGTTTTGAGTGCTGTGAAGTAGAATTCAGTTAGTAATAAACAAGTGGCGGCACCATATAGAAAAAATAGCTATAAAGCATCTTTAAAAGTTTTTAAAGTGTGTTCATTTCAGAAAAGTCACAAGTTTAGTATTTGATGACAAATAAGTAAACCAGAAACTTAATGAAGTGATACTTATTTGCCTCCAAGAACTTCATAAGCTATAGAATTATGCAATGTATAAACAGATAATTAATGTATTAGCATATACAAAGAATATATAGTTCATGCTTAGACAACATTTCAGAGGACCTCAAACTCACAGTGGTTAAATTACAGAATGAATAAAAGCCACCAAGCAAAATTAGGATCACACTAGTCTGGTACTGGCATGTGAACCTGGCCATCTCATCATGGGACCTGATGAATCCAGGGCTGAGTCTGTACTTCAGCAGAGCAAATAAGATTTCAGGATACATAGCTATTACTGTGGTGAAGATTGTTTTCTTTTTACAAATAATGTTATCTACTGGGCTTCTTTTTAGGAGGCAGAAATCAGGACACATCTTATCCCTTTGTCACTTAGGAATTATTGTCTCTAATTCACATCCATTTTACAAACAATTCCCTTTGATGCATTGTGGACCACAGAAATTATATATATATGTTTTTAATATATATATATAAGCATATAAAAATATGTTATTCCTGTTTTACTGGTATATATCCACTATTAATCTTTCATGTAGGCACGAATGATACTGTAAGCCCAAACTTAGACAGAATCAATAAATACTATAAGGCCCTGTGGGAGATTTACTCAGGTGGGAGTAAATAATTTTAGTGCCCAAGTTATCTTTTCTTCCATATTACCAGTTCAAGGACTGGAGGCAGAGAAGAATAGACACATAATGCAGACCAACATCTGTCTATGTGGCTGGTGTCACCATAAGAGTTTTGGATTTTATGATAATGGGACCATCTAGGAGGATTACAACCTCCCAGGAAGGGATGGAATCCAGCTGTCATTGAAACTTTTTTTTTCCTTGACAAGCTGGACTAAATGATCCTTGAGGTCCCTTCTAACCTGGTATGTTATGATTTTAATATATATGAATCTTTTCATCTATATGAAAATACTTTATATAACAGTACAATAGGACAAAAAAAAAAAAAAAGACTTTTTTTTTTTTAAACAGGGTTTGGAAGGATCAAACTATGAATTTGTAGCACAAAAAAAAAGGGCATAAATATGCTTATCTTTGCTCCTTAAAATGTATTTCCATGAAAAGAATAATACTGGCAGAGAAATAAATTGTTATAAATAGGTTGTAATTGAATAGAAATAAGGTTGCAAACTATCAAAGTCATTGAGTTTCCAGAATAACTTTAGACAGGTCTTGAAAAAAACTTTACTTCTTTTAAATGCAAATTCATCTGTATGCAAAAAGAATTATAGCATGTACTCATCTACAATAGCCAGAAACCAAATTCAGAGCCAGAAGGCACTTTCTGATAATACTTCATGGGAACTTGTTTTCCTTCATAAATACTTGTTTTTATGGAATGCTTAAGATAGCTGGTTACTGACCAGCCAGTCAAATTGCATGTGGAATATGAAGATACTTGCCAATTTTGACAATCACTATCAAATATATATTTTTTTATAATCCAGCACATCGATAAAAATTATAACTAATCAAACACACTAACTTTTCCTTACTAGGTTGCTTTTTGACACTGTTAAAGGGATTCCTAACACAATACCTTATAATTTAGTGATTCATTCAATGAGCTTTAACAATTATCCTGAAGTCAAATGTACTAATCAGCAACTTAAATACCACTTAATTCTACAGTAAACTTTTATGTCTAGATGCAAGTGTTGATACTGGATGAATGAAGAGAGAAAGAGAATGTAATGTTACTTCTACTGCTAATGATGACTGGTTTTCTATAAAAAAAAAAAAACAAAAAAACCAAACCAAAACAAAAACAAACCCTATTTTAAAATTTCAAAAATGTTATGCATTTTTTGCACAACTTTTCCCTACATCACTGGTTTTCAAGGTAACATTGGTTAGTGATTAGTCCATTAAATGAGAAAATTAGAGGCAATGAAAAAAGTTCTCAACTTTATATTGTGTGTAGGCAAAAGACAACTGTTCCAAGTAAGATTGTGAAAAAATATGTTAATTCTGAAAAACAGACCCATATACACAATGATAAAGCTCATGAATAGTCTAGTTTTAACCTAACCAGCAGCCTGAATTACTCAGCAAAGTTTAAAGTGAAGCCATAATTGACTCCAGTCTCTGGGATAGTTGCAGAACTCACAGCTACCTTTTTTTGCACTTTCAGGCTTTGACATTTCATTTTTCTTGGAGTTTTCTTCTCATTATCTCTTTTCTCTAGGTTGTTTTTTTTTAACTCCTGGTTATTTCACAGACTGAATTGGCTAACAGGAGAGTCCAACCCATTATTTTTAACTAAGTTTTGTTCAAATTTGACCTTAACTGAATTAACATCACCAGTTCAGCACAAGATCTTTGAATAGCAATGTCCTGTTATGCTGCTACTTCTGTCTGACCCTCAGACAATAATGTGAATATATTTAGGCTAAATATATAATTTTTTTAAAATTCCCCAAAACACACACACACAAAAAAGCAACCAAAAACAAAGAAAACCAAACAAACCCCCCCCAAACCCCCCCCCACATACACACAAACAAAAAACCCCAAATCACAAAACAACAAAAAGAAAACAACAACAACAAAAACGAACAAAACAAAAAACCAAAACCAACCAAACAAAAAAAACCCTGCCAGAATTAGTATTTATGCATTTGGACAGATGTGTGACTTTGTAATAGGATATAAATGGATGAGTTATACAGTTCTTGAAAATGGTTAATAATGAAACCCTGGAAAGACACTTGAATAGAGCAATAGTGTATAATGACTTCTTGATCTCTAAAAGAAAACTCATACACTCTTTTAAAGTTCCTAATGATTTTTCATTACTCTTGCACTATCCCTGGACTACAGCTTCATACCCTCTGAATTTCATTATAATAGAGGCTTCATCCTATCACTATTTGTCATCATTTAGAAGGTGTCTCAGGAAAGACACTTTAAAATATCTCTGATTCCTCTCACTGGTTCAAACCTTTGTGGAAGCTCGATTTTACAGAAATCATTCAAACAATATATTTCTTCAGTGTTACAGCATGCAAGTACTTTATTTCAGCAGGCAGCAAATCTGAATGACTCATATTTACTTACACAAAGGATTCACTTCAAAGATAAAATGACAAGGAGTGTTCTTTTATTCTCTTACCTCCCTTTCAAGATGCTTAAAGAACCTTTTTTTTTTTCTCTAAAATAAATAAATAGTATCTTTAAATGTAACAGTAGAAAACTACTAACAAAATCATGTTCCCAGAAATGATACCAGTGCAGGCAAATGAATTCTGTATCAGATAGAAAACAAGTCTTTGTTAACTCTATCTGGAAATCTGCATGAAAACATTGAGTTTTGAACTAATTTTAAGAAGCAGATCCATTATGGAAATAGTATCAGAAACAGTTCAGAAACCTTCAGAAAAGACATGAAGTTCAGAAAAATTTCATGTGTTTACATTCATAATCTAAGTAATTCAGAGGAGAGAGTCCTCTGAATAAAGGAAAAAAAAAAAATCACACAGAGAAATAATGTGTTTTCTCACAAAATGGTCTACTGGACAATTGGGAGATGAAACAAACAGTCTGTTAAGTTGTGGAGCACTCTAGGTTGGAAGGATAATGGTCATCTTTTTCAGCCTCCTCCCCAAAGCAGGTCTACTTTCAAAGGTATAGGAGGTTGTTCAGGATGGTATCCAGTTATGTTTTAAAAAATCTCTGAGGATGGAGATTCCATATCCTTCCAGGAAGCTCAACTACAACTTTTGACTATCACCCCCTGCTCTTTTGTTGCACTTAGAGGAAAATCTACTCCATCTTCTCCTTTAACTCCCATTAGAATGATATTAATGCTTCCCTTGATTGACTTCCCTGAGCTAAACAAAGCAAGTGCCTGTGTGACTCCTTCCAAGTTATGTATTGCAGCTCTCATAATCTTATGTTGGATTTGCTTTACTTTATCAATATATTTCTTGTACTGGGGCCCAGAATAAGACATGGTTCTGATATGGCTTCCACAGTACAATAGCAGCTTCCCTCAGACTACTGTCAATGATACAGATGTACTGTGTCTGGCTAGGATGGAAGCAATTTATAGCATCTGATGTGGTGCTGATTTGAATTTCTAACCAAAACAGTGTTGATAGCACACTATCATTTTAACTATTGCTGACATATGCTCTCACAGTGTCAAGACCATTTCTTTTTCCCATTCTGCCTGTACAGTGAGTAGGCTGAGGGTGGACAAGAAGCTAGGTGGGGACACAATTAGGACAGTTTAACCCATCTGACCAAAGGGATATTTCATATCATATGACATCATGCTCAACAATATAAACTCAGAAAAAGGAGACAGACTCACATTTGTCATGGTGTTTGTTTTTCCAATTAACTATTATGTATGCTGATAACCTGCTTTCCTGGAAATGGCTAAACATCTGCCTGCTCATGCAATGTAGTGAACAAATTCCTTATTTTGTTTTGCTTGAAAAAAAAAAAAAAAAAAAAAAAGTTTCTCACATTTGCTGTTCTGCTTCTGCCCCCAGTCCTCCTGCAGGGGAGAGAGACAACAGATGTGTGGGGAATTACCTGCCGACTGGGCAGCCACCACAGCAACCTTCTATGTGTTTAACCTTTATCACCACAAGAGTGCAGCCCTGGCTCATGTTACTTTGTTCATTAAGACACCCACTCAGGACCTCTCCTGCAGTGCTTTTCGGCAGCATATCAAACCCAGCACTGATGCATGAGGTTGTTCTGTCCCAGGGGCTAAACTTCCTATTTGTCTGTTAACTTCATGAAGCTCCATTGACCTGTTTCTCCAGCTTTTCTCTCACCCTGACTCACAACACTTCCATCCAGCATATCAGCTGTTTACCCAACTTGTTGTCATCCATGAACCTGATGTGGGAGCCAGATGCAGCATTGATACCTGAATTAGTGGAACAGGTCACTGAAAGAAGCTGTGGCATCTCAGTGAGGATTTATACAACTTGACTGGATAAGCAAACTGATCTAACTTGGACATTCTGTGAGCAGGAGGTTGACATAGCTGACCTCTTGAGGTCCTTCTAACCTAAATTATTGGTATAAACAGAAAATACAGAAGGAAAGTCTAAATTTTCTCAAATTTCTGTTTTTCTGCAAGAAAAAAAAGTGTTTTGTAATAGGAAGATAGAAGTAAGGTTCCATAATCATTTGAAAAACACTATATTTCAAATGCCAATGGAATTCCTTTATATGGTAATGATGAACGTCACACAGTAAAGCACATTATGTTATTTACACATTGTTGTCAGTATGCTTCCATTCCTGCAAGTTCTTCATAAGTTCATCCAAAAGTTTAATATATACTGGATGTAACTGTAACTGGTACACCAGACATTTTTAAGCCTTTCTGTGTGTTCTCATTGTGAAGAGTTTTAGTTCAAACCGTCCTTTATGGGCCAGTTTTAAATCATACACAAAGGCATGTGTAAAATTTAATAAATAAATATAAAATAATATAAATAAAATTCTTATTCTTCTCACACTATTCAGAGATGTTACACTATTCATGAAGAAAGGGTACTTATACATCAAATAATATCCTTTGGAATGCCTTAGAATAGTTATTCTCAATCCCTGTAACTCTCTGAATTAATTGTCTAAATTAAACACTCTTTTATCTTTGCAGTCTAGTTCCAGTTCACTAGAAACCCAGAGCACTCCAAGTTGAAGTACAATTTCATATCTATGTACACACACACAAATACACACAAAGCCATAAGAGTGAGTTCAGATATATTCAGGGAGATAAAATTATTTGCTTGCAGATATCTATATTTTCTGAGAAGACTCTGTTCAGGGAGTTTTTGAATGTGATTGATATAATAAAAAAAAAAAAAGACATAAAAATTATGAAGTGTTCACTAAGAGTAACTATTTTTTCCCTGCTTACTATGCAGCTATGTAATTTATCCATGACTATTTCAGAGAAAGATATCTCAAGCTGAATGAAAATAATACTATTTTTGGCTAAGGACTTAATATGGGAGCTGACAAGATTGCTTGTTAGAGATTCTTCACATGCTTCAAATTTCTGAAATTTTATCTACAAGGTCAGGTGTTCATTGGGGTATTACTGAGGTGAAAGTGTGGGATTCATCTCATCTTACTCTAGTGCCTGCAACATTATCATTACTATCTTATGGAATTCCAGTAGCAGCTGAAAACACCTGCTTTTATTTGAGTGAATTTCTAATACAAAGATTTATTTTTTTTTTCCAGTACATTGTAAGGCAAAAAAGACACCATGGAGCTTAATAATCACAGTTCTCACTGTCACTTAAACACTTTCACAGAACCCGATTTAAAACCAAAAATCCCTTTAAGTCTTAATATGGAAAAAAACCCCACATAAATACCTATTTTATATAATGTAAAAAGACTGACTGAAAAAAAGTACATGGTTCATGTATACACTAAAGCTAGCACACTGAAGTTGATACTGATATATCAAAGTATTTGGTTACCTTATTTATTATAGTGTAGTACTTGAAAGATCAAAGTATCTTTCTCCATTTGAAAACAAACAAAAATTTACAGTCAAGGTGCCTGAGAATTAAATTTGCAGTAAACAGTTTAAGCATTGTGATGCGTCTCTGAATTACCCTGGCATAATTAATTATTAATAAAATTGAAAGTAAGAGTCCAAACATTGATCAGTTTGTGCATGTAACTTTTACTTGTCTTGACCATATGTGTGAATAATACCATAACAACACTGGTGCATTGGTTTCTATTCTTCTTTGACTACACTCCCAAGACTAGGTACTGTGGAAAAAAAAATAAATCAAACCCCATACTTATAAGTGTAAGATTTAATGCAAAACCAAATCCACAAAAATAAAACACAACACACCTTGCTTTGCCTTTTCAACATGGGAATTATGTCATGTCCTTCCTTCAGTTGCACTTTGAAAAATAAGGGGTGGGACACAGAGAAAAGGGAGAAATTTTTCTCTTTCTAGAAGCTTAAAAAATAGAAAACCTTCTGCAACTCAGCCATTTTTTATTTTTTCTTTGTATCAAATGTATTTCCCAGATAATGCAAAGGGAAGTATTGCTGCTCTCTTAGCTTATTTATTGGTTATATTTCTTCATTCTCTCATGACTGGTGGTGATAGAGTCACCATACCAGGAAGTATAAAAAAGGCCTGTAGAGCAGGCATTTCAGGAAGTAAGATAGTGAGGTGGAGTCTTTTGGTATTATGCTTTTGACAGTTGGTCATGGTGATTTACAGGTCTTTTCCAATCATGACAATTCTGTGATTCATTCTTACTTGAATGAAATGTGCATACTCACAGTAGTCACATACCAGATCCTCACTAGGAAATGGCTTGGTGTAGAATGAACCAAATTATTTATTCACATTGCTGATGCTTATCCCTTATGCCTCCTCCTCCTCCTCCATCTTTAATTTGTAATACGAAATTACTGTGCAATATTTGTAGTGTACTTAGCATGCTCGCTATTAAAAAATCAAAGAGCTTGAACAAAATTTATCTTCAAATATAGCCTACAGGATAGTCTGTGAGAAATTACTTCTTGCCTTTAGGTATTTTTTCACACTTCTTGGCTACACAAAATGCTTGGAACTTTATGTCAATTAAATAAATTTAGTTAGCATATTTAATTATAATACTTTAAAATACCTTTTCTATATTTTATCTTCCACAGATATTTCTTTCAAACAGAGAATGAAACTGAACAGCTGGGTTGAGAGTTTAATTATCTCTATTATTACATAAACTGCTATATTTTCAACTTAGGTTTATCCTGGAAGACTTTAAATTAAATATAGTGTGATAAACCCACGTACTGATTACTTTTAGGTCATGTATAATGACTGACCAAATTACAAAATGTATAGGTGCATGTATGTGAGATGATAGTACATCAGACTAACCAAATACTGTAATGTCTGTTTTTCTTCACAAAATGTTCAATATCATACTTAAAAGGTCAAGATATGTGGCAGTGTGCTTCCCTCCCCACTTTTTCTTCTTAAAGCAATAGCCACCATTGGTGGTTGTCATGGCTGTATCTGATTTAAGTTGAGCTCAGAAGAGACAGACAACAACATGATAGATAAGGGCTATAAATCATTCTCAAAAGCTAAAGGACTACTTGAGCATGAGCTAACCAATACATAACTATTGTGCAAATATGACTCTAAGATAATAATCTTTCTCCATAAATAGTAAGCATGCCAGAGCCCCCTGAGCTCTGCTGAGTAGGAGCACATAACTTTCTAGCATGTTTTTTGCAACTATTAGAGTACACAGGAAAAAAAAGTTGTTTTCATGTTCTATATGTGTTAAGTAAATACATGATTCTGCAAAGAAACATAATAATTTTCTTAATTATCTAATGAAAACTGAGTTTTAGATATTTATTTACTGTGAATAAACATGTAATTAATGTCATTATATGAAATAATATTAAGTATGCCATTGTAAATATAGAGAGGTCTATTGACCTTTTGCAAGTAATGTCTTTCTTGCATTTTTTCATATAGCAAATTGATTTGTATAATGTTTTGAGTAATTCTATTTGGGGATGTATTTTAGAACATAACTGGACATAGTGATAACTGCTTATGTTGGCATGCTCAGGCAAAATATCTTTTAAAAAGAGACAGAAGAGAAGCTGTGCATACCCGTGTCAGTCCATGCATATATAAATTCTGACTTCTTAGAGGATATTCAGCAAGTACTGAGACTATGGGACTGGTAATGAATAATAAATGGTACTTCAGCTTCAGAAAACAAATGCTCATATTAAAAGGATAACTGGTATTCAATCCATTCTACAACTATATGTGGAAAGAAACAACCTCTAAAGCTCTCAGTGAAATATTACAATCATCTGCCTTGTGAAACAATAGTAATGAAAATATTATTTGTAAACACTCCTGCCATTTTTACAAAAGCAAAGCAAGTTGCCAGTTTTATGCAACTCCAGCATTCCTTTGTGTATATTCTGCTTCTTTTCTGACATGACAAAAACTTGCTATTAATTTCAGAAATGAATAATTTAGTAATTTCATCTCAGACACATCATCTTATATTTAAGATATAATGACTTTACAAATTTGAAAAGATATAGGGTATGTCAGAACTGATGTGCTGTATTACATTAATTTCATATCAGATAACGGCTACCAGAGCTGATGAAAAATACTGTCTCCCTTTGGAGTTCTCCTCACCCAATTAGACTTGAAAGAAAGTCCTTATTATCCAGCTAATGATATTGAAGTAATCTTACACATCTGTGTTATTTTATAAAATCAAGTAATGTGTAATCACAGATCAGTCCACTTTGTGAGGCCTTCACATACAGAAGTAGTCTGCATCCTAAATGCAAGCAACCTATGAACAGCATGTCTAGATGCAACTAATGATATAGGATAATAGAAAAGTCTAGGTCACAAGAGACCTCTGGAGACCATCTGGCCCAACTTTTTGTTAAAAGCAGGGCCTTAAGTTATTCATGGTTCTGACAAACCAAGTCTTGGATATTTCCAGCAACATAACCCTTAAATCTTTTTTTCACTTGTCTGGTTGTCCAACCCCTTTATTATTTTGAGGTCATCTGTGGAACACTCTCCAACTTTATACAGGTTATATAAGTATATATACAAGATGTTATCTGTCCCATACCTCTCTATCTTACACATGTTGTTTAATTGCAAGCAAAAGGTGAGGGAAGAGAAAGCTCTTTCAAAATATCCCTTTCCAACACATGTTCTTTAAAAAGAAAAAAAAAAAAGACTAAAAAACTAACTCAGAAATGGGAGAGCAAAGAGCAAAATTTGGATAATTAACAACCAAGAATTGTATATGTGTTGCAAACCATAAATATTTACAGCGCAGATTTACATTACACAGCTGATGTTGACTGCCTAATGACTTTTATATCTGTGGTGAAAAAAACAAAGGCATTTTTGGATTGTGAATCATCACTTGGTAGACATTTAACACATGAAATGAATACTAAAATTTTAAATTTAATAACAAAAAAAATTATTTAATTATTAATAATGAAAATAATAATTTTAATAAAATTTAATTTAATTTAAGACAAGACAAGATTGGTGTTTGGCCTGAGTACCTGACCTTGAGAACTGCCTATGAAGGCTGGGTGCAACAACTGATGAATAATGTGGGCAGTCTAGACCAGAATTTGGCTGTAGTAAAATCATGCTATTAATTACTTTTTTTTTTTTTTTCTGTTGTGGGAGGCATAACATATATGCAGATAACATGCCTCAAACATTGTCAGTGTACTTCAACATTTCAGGCAGTAACTTTACTATTTCAGACTTGAATTATTCTTTAAAAATGGACTTACAGTTATGATGAACTTAATAAAATTGTGTGGTAACTTGTGAGGTTTCATTTTGTTTAACTTTTTAATGTTGACTTATTACAGCTTAATTTCACTGTTGTATAGGGATTGTAAATCTGCCATTATTGTCTTGACACATATAACTTCCCTCATGTTATTTCTTCAATGATTCACATTTAGCTATAATAAATACACATTTTTCCACTTGTCCTTTGTAGATCCAGTCAGTGGATTAAAGCAAAAAAAAAAAAAAAAGTTTTTTTTTTTCTGAGTAAATGAAACCTTTGTGGAATCTTAAATGTATAATGAAAATAACAGTGAAGAAAACTGTGGGAACCAACAAACTATAGTTCCAAATTTCAGTTATAAAGATGGAAGGAAAGCATCAGAATAAAACTAAGGATACCTCTGTCCATTTTTACTGCAGTGTCTAGTCACAGAGAAAATAAGTGAGGATTCATCTTTCTCATTTTATCTACCTTCAGCTGTCTAAAAGTTTTCTAAATCTAAGCTTTCTTAGTTTAACCTCTGGTACAAAATAATGGTACCTCTAGCAAAATATTAATCCCACCTATATTCACATTGACTTCGAAACTACAAAACATGGAAAGATATACTTAATATATTGAACCACTCTATATTTTGTTCACAATAGTAATAATGACACTTAAAAAGGAACAACCAATCAAAATCTTTTGAATTTTCTGGATTAAAATAATGCCTATACCTATGCTATTATAAAATGAAAACACACATAAAGCACATTGTATAATTGGCCCCAATATAAATCAGGTATCACAGATAATTTTCTAATGCAAATAAAGAAATTCCTTCCATCGTGTATTTCACCTGACCTTTTTATACGGATAAAATAGAAATATCTTTTCATTGTAATGACATACATTTAAAGTGATAAGTAGCATAGGACTAATGTAGAAAAGGGTTGGTTTTTTTAATAATTCTGAGAAAGGGAGGTTGTCATGGAAACAGCAGGGTTAGAAATCATTTATTGCTAAAATTTTATTTAGCTGCTACTTAGTTTTTATGTTATTTTAATAAATTAATCTTCCTCGTACTATTAATGATTTTTTTAAAAAACAAGATGCTACATTAAGAAATTTTCAGATGCAAAGCAGTGACTAATAGCATATTCACCTAAACTGAATAATACCAAAATGAAAACTTCCATTTTACTCCTACACTCACACATCTGAAAGATTATAAGAGAAAGCCGAGTGAAAGAATTAGTCTCTTCACAAAAGGCTACCATGACATTCTAGACAATGTTTTCCCTAGAGTGAACTAAAGCAAGAAGAAAGCATGTATAAACTGTCACTGAGAATTTGAAATGCTGAAATTATATATTCTGTATGAATGTAATGCTAACTGAAAAGATCAACTAAACAAAATAAATACCAGGCTAATCAGAAAAGGGACAAAAATACTGAGCTGACAAAGTAAGAAAATGCATGATAAATAGCCTGCCTGAAAAAAGCAGAAGTTTAGACTGTAAGAGCGTACCTGCAACAAATATTAACTATCATCACACAAAAGAAGTGTTAAATACCATGAGGAGAGGAGCAGAAAGTGTCACACTTTCAGAAAACAACCTGAAGCAATAGATAGCAAACGAACTTAAAGGAAAAAAAAATAAAAATAACAACATTAATTGTCAAAATGACAAAATACTTGAAGGAAAAAGTAAAATAATCTGAAGACTGAGATGCATATAAGAAGTTATGCATAATGAAGTTACAATGCAGTGAAATCTGTGGACAATGAATCGATCCATGGGTTTTGAAAGCATGTATGTTGTTTTTTGGAACAAGAGCATATCTAAAACTTTCCACTGTTTAGTCTTTTTCCTAAAATGATGATACACTGAGACTTAAAATGTTTTGTGGACACATCAACCTTAAAATACCAAAACACATCCTAGCAGTAAGCAGTCAACCAAACTATATTGTTATAAAATTATTTTCCTGAGAAACACTTTCAAAGGATAGTTATGGTGTTCACATGAAAGTCAAGCGTGTCTTCTACACAGAGATAAATAAAGCTGTATAATAATGTCATATAATACCTAAAGATATTGTCCGACTCAATTTTATCTATTTTATGTTATTCTTTCTCCTATTTCTTATCATCAGATGCAAAATATATGTGTACTGTATCATAAAGAGTCCACTACTTAAAGTAACCTATACCTTTGGATGGGTGGAATTCTTATGCCAATACAAAATTAGACTAAAAGTTAATTTTTAAAAAGACAAAATCTGATAAAAACCAAACTCAAATGCTTAAATGGCATGAGTTTTCTCTATTTATGTCTTCTTAACAGTTAAAATTCTATTTATGTCTGGTTTCCAGCAATGCTGAGGTATACTTATGTGAATTAATGATCTGTATGATTAAATGATCTCACTTCATCTTTTTTAGGGATAATATCTTACCAACAGCAGAATGAACTACTGGAATAATTCAGAAGAAATTGTACCACAGAGAACTTTGATGAATTATTTCTAAATCTATTTAAAGGACACAGTTTTAAAATAATATGAAAATAATAGTTTTAATTTAGTTAAAATTTACAATGTATTGAGACAATGAACTACCCTGGCAGTGACAGCATAAGGTATATTTTTTAGCTTTTATAGGTGAAGAATTTCTTTACTGGTGTTCTTTAGGTTCTAAAATACAGAGCTGGTATCCTTGCAGCCAAGCTTAAGAAGTGCAGATTGAGTGATTGTGAAGTGAGGTGGATTGGAAACTGGCTGAAGGACAGAACCCAGAGAGTTTTGGTCAGTGGAGCAGTCAAGCTGGAGGTCTGTGACTAGTGGTGTCCCCCAAGGGCCAATATTGGGTCCAATATTATTCCATATATTAATCAATGACCTGGACAAAGGGATAGAGAGCACCCTCAGCAAGTTTGCTAATGATACCAAACTGGGAGGAGTGGCTGACACAGCAGCAGGCTCTGCTGCCATCCAACGTGACCTGGACACATTGCTGAGGCTTTCATACTTGCATTTATGACAATTCTGAAAAAACGAGTCAGTCTTGGAACGTTCAGACATAAACATTGCAGACTGGAGGTTGGTCTGGAGGTTGGAGGATTATACTGGTAAAGTAGAGGTCCTATTGTTCATTCTACACTCATTTCCCACTAAAACTCTTCTTTAAATGAACCACAAACGAAAGACTAAAAGTCTCAATCAGAAGTAGTTTGATCAGCCTTTAAATCTTCTCTAACACTGAATTTTCTTAACTCTAGCCAAAGTTAATGTGTTAGTAGCTCTGCACTTCTTAAAGATAGTACTTTATAAAGATGTAATATCTGAATGACCTTCCTTTAGTATCAAAGGCAAAATGTCTATTAGTACAGCTTTCTTGTCAGGTTAATGAATCTTGCTTGTCAATTAGCCTAATTAGCTTGCTTCCTTCAGTTTCAACCAATCATGTACACCACGGAGTATGCTGAAGAATCCAGCCTTTCATCCATCCCATTCTCATTGGGGCAATTATGCATTTCTAGATAGAACACTATATATATTATATGTAAGCACATTTTCTTAAGAAAAAAAAATGCTGCTATATCATCCACTTTGCATAAAGAAACTGTATAAGGTGAAAACTCTTTGCTTACAAAATATACCGTTGTGGTATTTGTGTAGTATCTCCACTATGTAGTCATGCCAAAATCATTCATTAAGCTATATTCACCCACTACTAATACAAAACTCTTCAGAAGTCCTTCCAAATTTATCTTAGCTTAGCCTCAAGAGTTTCTGAAGGGAAAATTAAAAGGAAAAGAACTATTTTTCTTCTAAATTGTAGATCAATATTATTTATGCTCTCATATACCCAAATAAATTACAGTACTGTTATGGCATATTCTGAAAAAAAATTGAGTAATTACATTTTCTTGTATATAACTACTACGATCACCTTTAAATTTTTTAGTTTAAGTTAAAAAACAGTGCTGGTCACTGTTGACATGACAGAGGTGCTACTGATATATTTGTTGCCCAGCAAAGGTATCTTAAGATGGATCAAGTAAAACAGAGTTACAATTCCTTGCAAAATAATTATTTAAATAAAAATAAGAAAAGACCTTCCATTGCATATAAAGGAAAGCTCTTTATGTTCTTTAATGGTAGCATATTTATTAGTACTGAAAAATCTGTTTTGAGGCGACATCACCATGCAGTTAATAATAAGACATAGCCAGCAACTGTTTCAGACAACAGCAAGCAAAGCAGAAAAGCGAAAAGATAACAACCAGCTACCTAATGCATAGAAATGTATTTCAGAGAATAACAGACAGTGAAAAACAATTTATTGGTGGTCTTATCAAACAGACAGTTGCAGATACAAGTATTTTCATTTACAAGATCTTGATCATTAAGCCTTATCCAAGTTCCCTGTGCTTCCTTTTATGTTGTTGCTGAATACATGTGATTTATTCAATGTTTTTATTTTTTATGTTTTTACTGTCACTTGCTAAAAGCCAGCAATTACAGATCCTCTGATAAACCAGACCTGGTGGTTTAGGAATTTTTTTTTTTTTAGAAATACAATATGACACTGGTTATCAATGAAAACATGGAGGCATAAATTGCCATTTTTCACTTAAGGATTAGTTCTCTATGAGTCTTGTTTTTTCAAGTGATAATCTTGCTAGAACCAATTTAGTAGTAAAACTATTCATTAATGTAGTGGGTTTTCTTCACAGACCTATGACATTTTCTATTTAATCATTGCAATATCTTAGTGAGATGGTTACTTTTGTTTATCTACACCTTCACCTATGGAATATGAACTGAGATACTAATTAATTTTCCTAAGAGCACAAAGAGAACCTGTATCACAGTTAGATTACAACTGTCCTCTTTTCAGATCTTTTCTGATTCTTCAGAAGGTGCACACATCACTACAGAATTTTCTCCCTCTCTAATTCAGCTAGCCATTACATTAGCAATGTAGCTGTAAATTTTAGTACAGAAGGTTTTAACCCTTTCAAAAAAAAACCACCTGATTATTTCCACAGATAACCTCTGGTTCATTGTGAGTTACTTGATCCTTTAACTGATGATGATGAAGAACCACTGCAAAGCACAGCATTTTTGCAGTCTATACAATGAAATTCACAGTTTCTAGTGTATCTAATGTGATAGTTACATAAAACCTATTATTCCAGATGAATACTTGGATAATTCTCAGAGGTACAGTGCAAAGGAATGAATAGTTACAGACACTCAAACCACACATGCACACACACCGACAAAGAAGGATAATTAAAATTAATTGCATAAGGCCTGTCTACAGAGTGACTGACTTTTTTTAAAGAAAGAGGCACACACACATGACCTACTAAGACAACATTATAACAACTTGCTTTCATAGCACTAGAAAAATCTGCTTTCATAGGTGTGGAAGGACGTGCCAGGGTACTTCTGTCTACAATGTAAAAGTATGTAAGATTTAGCAAATAACAGAGTTAAAGATGGGACAGCACAACAGTGCATTGAATGTGGAAATCATCTCAGAACAACAAAGGAGATAATGTTTGAGTTAATGTTTAGCTACAGCCCTTATTCAGTAAAATGTTTAATCACATGCCTACATTTGTCCCAATGAAGTAACAAAAATGAAAGCATCATCTTACCTTTGAATTCAGTCTTGTCTTCAGTTGCTAACACAGCAGAATACCACCCTTGAAGCTCATTAAATCAGTTACTTTGTTTGAGAGGGATTGTTGACACCTGCTTTTCAGTACGCTGACATTTCCAGGTTTTACTGATGAGTTTCAGTTTGTTTTCAAAACACCTCAGTAGTGTGAGAGCTTTCTTAGACCATGTATAAAATTACTTTTGTTGACCTTATTTGCCATAGTAACAATGAACTTAATATATGTACATGACAAAAACAAAAACTTTTTTAGAATGTATCAGTAATTTCTTATCCATATTTATGGATGAACTTACTAGTTGCTAAATCTTTACCACAGCTTCCTTTGGCAACAATGGTGATTAAAAAAATTGAGAAAACCTGCTGATCCTGGTCAAAGGATTTCTAAGTTCAGGAAATTTCTAACCCACCCTTTTCTATGTTTTCTTGGTGAACATTCAGTCACATGCAAAATCGTAAATTATGTAGTGCATATATATATTTTAAAAGCAAAATCTTCAACATTATATTTCTTTCTCCCCCTATTTTTCTAAGTCTTTGAACTCTATATGCTTAATTCAGCTGCCACCTGGCCTGATCCATCTTAAGTGTTCTGTATCTTACAGCTTCATCCAATACCTTGGATAATGAAAGATGCTTCAGATGGCAACGAAGTGCACATAATTAGGCAACCACATTGAAATAATACTATTCATATTAAATAGTGCTTCATAGCACTATTTAATTCTTTTAGATGTGAGTAATGTGGACAGCAAAACAGAAATCCAAAGCCTGGAATTTTGGATGCTTGCTCAATTTCAATATTTTGCTGCCTAAAAACTAAACCTTTTTTTTTTTTTTTTTTTTTTTTTAAGGAATGTGATGCAATATGTATATAGGTGTATAATGTGATGCTTATACAAAAATGCAATAAATTACTTTAAAACTTCAGTTCTGTTATATTTCTTTACCAGTATATTCCAGTACTACAAGTATTTTTAAATCTATGTAATCTAAGTAATCTATGACTATAAAAATTAGTCATAGACAAATTGTCAAGGACAATCATTGAGACAATTTTCCTTTTTATTAGTCTAAATAGATAGTTCTGTACCTTTCAAAATGTCAGCAAAGTGCTTTCACTGTGTGAGACTTTTTAGTATGAGTAATAAACATAGAACTTGCACACTATGCCAAATTGGCAATTATATAAAAACTATAAATGCTTACCAAAGGGGCAATAGCATTTGAAGCCATTTATGTCCTCTTCACAGGTTCCTCCATTCCAACAGGGTATGTCTAGACACTCATTCATGCGAACAGAACACGTTTCTCCTGAAATGTTAGAATTAAGAAAAAAAATTAAAAAATAAAAAGACTAATTTGCTGATGTGTTCAAATCATAGAGATCTATTTGTAATGAAAAAGGACTGTGGGATTGTCACAGTCTAAATGCTGACCCCACTAGCCAAGGTGCCCTTACTGACTACACAGGGATACTGATAGACAAGACATCCACTCTGTCATGAATTTTTCTGCTTCAGTGGTTATAAAACAGCTCATTTTGACAGGCAATGTTGGAAACATGACAATCAGGAAAACAGAAGACTTTCCTACTGAGGGTATGCATAATCCTGGAATTTTTTCCATTAGACAAAATTACCATATTAAGACAATTTTTGTTTGATTGTGTCAATAATTTTCCTCCATTTCACTCACTGTCTCCTTTGAAAAAAGTATCATTTCTCCTTTGGCAAAGTATCATTTCATATGAAAATCTGGCTAACACTAAGTTACAGTCAGGTATATGTAACAGTGGAGTACAGTTTATGTTTTACATAAAGTTGTCCATCCTATGATACTAGATATTTCTTTTTCTCCATGTAATACAAAGGAGGCGGAAGATCAAGCCACTGAAGAATATTTAATGAGGCAGAACACAGATGAGAAGGAATGAAATAATTAAGAGAAAAGGTAAGAAGTATAAGGAAATGTAGATTTGTAAGCTACAAAAGGGGTGCTTTGATGTGTAACAGGAAAAGCAATTTGCAGTCACAGGAATACGAAGGCAAACCATATGTTCAGTACTTATCACAGGTCAGCAGTGTACAAAGCATTCTAGGCTTTCTGTGAACACCACAGAAGATAAAACCAAAATTAAATCTAAAATTTAAATTAAATAAATAAATGAATAAAATATTTTTATGTCATATCAAGTGGTACCCACAGATTCATTTATTAGTAGGAGAGAAACCAAGCTGGTGACTGGGAACTCATGGCTTATTTGCAAATCTATGAATCCTGGAACTTAAAGTATGATAGTTCTCTGAAGATGTACAGAGTCCTGAGTAACAATAACCTCTGTTTTATTTTTTTAGTGTATTTACTATTGCATTTCATATTTCATCTGAAAGTGAATTTGCTATTTATGAAGGAAAAAATAAGTACTTGATATATAGTTGAATTATAGATAGGTTACATAACGCACACAGAGAAACTGAATAGAAAGAAATGTGAGGTTTTTAGTGTTGCATTGAGATACTCTTCACTGAATAATAATATTCAGTTATGACCAAACTTCAGAACTTTTTTATGCTGAAAAATATCTCAGGATCACAAATCCTCTTAGACTATATGAAAATGGAATTGTTATGGTAGTGATAACACTTTTATATCATTAAACAGCCTTTTATTAATTGTTTGTGGTTTATACTACCTGAAAAATCTGAATGCAATATATTTAGTGCATGTGATAATGTGTTACACTTAATGAATAATATTGTGAAATTTCTTTTGTTCTTTGAATTTGTTTATATGGGAATACTATTATATAATACCTCATAAATAAAAGTTA
>JANHGL010009970.1:18513-28853 GCA_024611195.1 Ceyx melanurus | reverse complement strand
CCCGGGGGTGTCGGAGGGAGTGTTCGTGTAGCCGCAGAAGCGGGGAGCAGGTGGGTGAGGGCCGCTCGCAGCCTGGCTCTGAGGCATTGCTGTTCGTAATGCGAAAAGCTCTTTGACAAAGAAGTAATTCGGCTTTTTGAGCCTAGAGAGGTGAGTTGGTTTGGAATGAGTTTGTCCCTGGGGAGATTGGATGTAGATTTTTCCTCATGCCTTTCGAAGTATTTTGGAAACGCTGAAAGGGCTATATTAAAAATAAAATTGAAGGTAAAATCTATGGAGAAGACAAAATACCTCTTTCTGGTGGAAAAAAAAAAAAAAAGGAAAAAAAACCCAACTGTTTTTGTCAGGTTCCAGCAAGATCAACGGAGTGTTTGGCTTTGGTTGATTAACGCCTGTGGTGTGTGTTGTAACTCCTCACTACAGCTAGAGATTATATCCTGGTGAATGAAAGGGTTCCTTTTGGATTGTTAGGAATGTGTATTTTACTTTGGAAAATCAGCAGGGAGTTAGTGTATCTGCAGCTTCCATAAAGAGGGAATGTGGAAGCCATGTGTAGATATGCCTCTTTTTTTAAAAAATAATTTTATTTTTAACTGGATAATTCTGTTCTTTGTTTCTCAGGGCCATTATTATTGTAATGTTCTTTGTTTTTCTTTTGCTGTCTTGTTTAATGTTTTTGGTTTGGCTTTTTTTTAGGGATATTTCTCCAAAAAATGGCAGTGAAGTGTTTTTCTCACATGAGCTCTATGAAAAATATTCCTTGGCTCCCAGCCTCTCTGAACTATGGCATTTATTGCACAGGTATGTTCCCTTGTGTGATGGGTTTGTGCTGTTTGTCATCATCCTGTGCACAGACACGAGCATGGGAAGCAGCAGGGCTTTGGAACTGATTCCTTGGTCTGTTCTTTAGCTGCTGTGAACCCTCATAAAGCAGAGAGTCTAGGTTGGGACCTCTGGTCTTCTCTGCCTCCTGGGGGGTGTGTTGGGATTCTGGGATTTTGGTGATGTTTTGGATGTGGTGCTTGGTTTGTTTGCTTTCTCCTCTGTACTAAAGAGGGATGAAGTTTGACTCACACTCTTGCATTCCCAACCCATGAACCAGACCAAATTCTGTTTAGAAGTCTATGTCTTGCTTTCTGTCCATGGATTCCCACTTCATAGCAGTATACACTGAAATCCTCTCTCCTCCTATCTTTTGGAAGTACCTAACTGCTTACACAGACAGCAGTGTCTTGGGTGCAGTGGTGATGTAATTAACTCCTTGAGTAATAAGGAATCTTTTTAAGAGTGTGAAGAATGGCTAATGAACTTTAAGTACAGGTGGTACAAGTAATATTGTTTGTGGAGTTTTGATGTATTATTTTGTAAGTATAATCAACACTGGCTTTGTGTAATGAAAAGCATGGCTGATGCTGCTGGATTTCAAAAGCTGCAGGAGCATATTTAGGCTGTTGTTTGGATTTTTGAGGAGGTCATTGAGCTGACAGGGAGGTAACAAGTGGCAAGTGTCTAGGGGTGGATGAAACATTCCCACCACAAAGAATGTGGATGAGGGCTCAAGGTAGCTACTGTGCTCTGAGTGAGGAGCTGATTATGCAAACAAATTAACTTGCCCTAAAGGGGAATTACTGTGTTTTTATGAACTGACACTGAAAATGCATATTTAAGCAGAATGCCTGTCTACATCACATGACTTTATATCCCATATCTTTAGCTAGAGAAGGCTCTTCTGGTTCATCTGTGTTGGAACAATCCTGAGCACAGCCCTCACAGGTTGCTACTGGGCATGCTGGATACTACTGCAGGATTCCTCCTTTTCATGATGCAGAAAAAAAGGTTTTTGGGATAGACATGGCTGCACTCGAGAGCAGGATTGTGCTCAGTTGTGTATGGTACAAGTGGGCTTCTTGCCAGAAGAGAGGCTGCAACCAGAAAAAAATCAGAAATTGGTGGAACTGGATTATGTGGCCATAATCAAGAGGAAGAGAGATGGTTGGAAAGTAGAAGCTGGAGGAAATTTGTCAGTTTTTATTTAGGGTTTCTGGTAGTTATTTATTAAACTGAATATTCTCTCCTCATATAAGCTGTGAAAGCAGGTTGCTGATAAAATGAAGGGCAGAATTTTTAAGCCATCAGCTCAAATAAAGTCTAATTCTGTAAATATGGACAGAAAAGCTCTGTCAGATGATTTTGGCACCCTGATGAAGATTGTGACAGCACTGCATGCTGAAATGATCTTGATGGGCTGCCATTTCATTCAGTGCTGAACAGAGCCAACTGAAGCTGCTGGAATTCCTGGATGTGTCTGCTTTGGCATATCTGAGTCAGCATCTTCTGGCTGCTGCAGCTTAATTCCATGTGCCAGCTCGTGCTGTGAGGATGGACAGAGGCTGCTATGCAGAGAGACAGCTGGGAAGTGTTAGGAAGAGCTGTGGATGTGGTGCTGCTGGGTCTGAATAACACTTGAGATGTTTGCTGCTGCTGGAGCCCTGTCTGCAAAGTATGCTTTTTTCCAAGATCAGCACTTCATCTTCCTTTTGTTAACCTTCATTCTCTCTTAAGAACAGTTAATTTAAGCAGAGGGGGACTAAGATACCCCTCATCCACTGGAGTTAAGAACCAACTTTATCATGTTACTTCTCTGTTGTTGGGGCAGCTACACCCCTTGCCTTAGCAAACTTTATTTTTCACAACCAGTTTCAGCTTTTGTAGGTAGAAAGTGGAGCTCTTGTGTTCTGTGCACTGTTTTTATTCATCTCTTCACTGATCTCTGCAACTTCTGTGTTAGAATTGTTTTAACTCCCCAATTTTCAGTGAAAGTCTTGTTCTAGTCAAGACTTTCACTGTCATAACTTTTTGATTCATAAGTTAAACCTTTGTGAGCACAAACTGTTTCTGAACATCAGCCATCAGGGAATGATGTCATGTTCAGGCTCTTTGTTTTCATTAATCGTGGGTGTTTCCAGAACAAAGACCCAGGGTTTCATATTTAGCTTGTCATCTCAATATTTATGCAGACTAAAATAGACACCATTTAAAAAAAAAACCAAAAACACCTGTGGTGTTTTTTCATCTTTAAACCAGTGGCAAAACTACTGTTGGTACCCAGGGTTAGTCTGGTTGTCCTGGTGAAGTTTGAGAAGAAGAAACTTGCAATGACACAGAGCAGGAACTGGAACAGTGCAGTATGTCTGGATTGGAAGTTTAGGCTTGCACAACTGCCTTTATCCTAACCAATATGAATACTTGTGTGAAAAATGTAGGTTCTTTTACTTACTGCTTTTCTTTATTTCAGAGAGGCAAAGAAAAATGTGGAGGCACTGGCAAGCACTTCAGAAAACACACAGGCCTGTGGCCTGCAGGCTGCAGGTCCAGTTGAGGTGGAGGTTAAAAGCACAACTGATGACCATCCTTTTCCAGAACCTAGACTCCCCTATCCTTTCACCTCCTGTTTGACTGAGAAGGAGCAGAAAACATATTTATATCTGATGACTAAGTACTCAAAAAAAAGAAACCATTTTGAAGTTAATGCAGCAAGTCAAAGAGAATGGTTTACATATTTGGTAAGAGTGTGAATGTATGTGCATGGGGACATCATTGAGGCAGTCATAAATTGTTGTTGCAAAGAGTTAAGGAAAATATAGAAAAATGGAAAATAAATATATAGAAAGGAAAATATATAAAAAATGTTTTAAAATTCACTTGGTTGTAATTTGCTTTTAATGTTATGAAGGGTATTGTGGCAAGAAAATTATGAATAGGGTAATGAAGGTTTAGAGTATTGAGGATAACTTTTTTTTTTAAATAGCATTTCTAAGATTTAGTTATTTTGTTGCAAGTCAGTGGGGTTTTTGTGTCTATTTTGTTTTGGGTTTTTTCCTAGTAGTAGTATAAATAACTGCTGGTCTGTGTAGGTTGTTGGTAGCTGATCAAACACCTACCCACCCCCAAAACACCACATTTTTTCTAGGACAAGGAAGTTAAGAGTTGACCTTACTGTGGGTTTAGCATTTCCTAATGGCATGGAGCAGTCCTGTGTGTTAGGAAATGGAAACATTTTGATGTGATCTTTGACATCACCCTTTAAAGAGTGATGAATAATGAGTAATTAACTTTATTCATTAGCTGGTCATAGACTTTCTCTGCTTCAACTTCCTCATGAGTCTCAGCAGTGCTGTTTAAATAGTGAAAGGCTGAGTCTCATGCTGGATGGAACTATTTTACTTGAATCTTGCATAAGGTAATTAACTAGCATTTGGTTTGCCATGCTTCCTCCTTAATGCAGATTCCTTGATCCTGTGCTGTGACAATGGGAATGTCTTCCCCAGGCAGATCAGTACCTACTGTAATTGCTTAGGAAGCCAGACCTGGAGTACCTTTGCCACTCTGTCATGTAAACTTTATCCAACAAGGTCTTGTAACCTATATTTTTATAAGCCACCACTGGGTGATCAAAACAAGCTTTCTCTTTTGGGGTGTTTTGTTAATTTGAAATAGGCCTTGGAAAAAAAAAAAGTTAAGGTGTAAAAGATATGCTAAGAGTTGCCAAACTGAGCAGTGAATCTTAGCCCTCCCTCATACCACCACCTGTACTAGGACTAGAAATTCTGCTGATTACTTGCTTATCATACAAAATTCCTTTCTGTCTGAAAAAAAAGACTTTTTCCTTCCCCCTCTCCAGCAAATGAAAGAAGTAGTGAACAACGAAATAGCAGAATTTCTGAAATTTGCCCAGAATGCTGCAAAAAGCTGTGCCCAGGATTATGATGCCATCTCTGAAGATGCACTCCGTTATACTGAGGTAATCACCACCTACTGCATGCAATTCCTGCTCCAAGAATCACCTTGGAATTGGGATTAACATGCATAAGCACTGCTGTACTTTGTCCTTCTATATCATGCACTTGTGTCTATTTTTCCAAGTCATCTTGTCACAAAATGTCCTATTTTTGGTTAAGTTGATAACCCTGAGTTAGAAATGCAACAGAGGCACATACTTGGTTTTAAACAAAACTTTCAGAAATAACTCCTCCTAGCTTCTAAATTAGAACTAAATGTCTTAAGTGATTCAGATATCATTAAAAACTACCTTGGGATCTAGAGTTTATGGGGAAGTAAGTTTCCATACATAGGAAATTCTCCCACATCTTTACCTTTCTGACAGTAATCTGCTAAATACATCTGCATTCTCCACAGCAAGTATATGCAAATGCACCTTGAAACTGCAGAAAAAACTTTTGAAAATGAAATGTTTATGAAATACAACTGTTTTTTTCTCTTTTCTGTTAGGAATTATTCCGTGCTTGTCTTGGGCATGTGCGAAAGTATCCTGAGTCTTACATGCTGCAGGAGGTCACCAGTATCATGGGGGGAAAATTTCACACACAGATGACTTTCAGACTGGAAAAAACTCTTCTTGTACTGGTAATATCTCCTGTATACAAGTTGTTTTGTTGTCATTTGCTAGGGTAGAATTACATCTGGACTGTGTTATGCAGTGTTTCATGTTTTGTACAAGTTAGCCTAGGGATTATAATTGGTAATTAAAATGATTGATGAAAACATGAACTAACTGATTTGGGTAGTAAGGCTGTTTTGGTGTTTTTTGTTGGGTAGTAAGGCTGTTAATGCTCTTCAGCGTATATTTGCAATAAAAATGTGACATTTATATTGTATATATTAATATAATCCAACTTTATCATGCATCTGCATCAGTTCCTGATACTTTGATTGTAAGAGGGGCAGTGGTGGGTCAGCATGATTGCAGTTAAAGCTGTTTTCTGATGCTGCTTGATGTCTTCAAGGGCACAGCAAGACGTGGTAAAACAGATTTCCCTGCCATGCCTGTTCTACTGCCCACAGATTATAAAACCATTACATCTATTGTACCTCCAGAAGAAAAGGCTTCTATTATGCACAATGTAAGTAACATTTTTAGTGTCATTTTTGAGGCATGTTTTGTAGAGGAAAAGCAAGTTCATCCTTTTTATGTGACAGCACTATGTTTCTTCCTTTTTTTCTCTCTGCTTCCTAATCTTCCATACCCTGTAGCATAAGAACAGCCTCTTTATCATGATCTGACTAGTATTTCTTTGTAGCAATCACACTGCCCTCTTCAGCAGTTGGGTTATTACCTTTTGGACCTAGTGTTTTCTGAGGAGCATCCCCCTGTTCCCTCAAGAGCACTCGAGAGGTCCTTCAGCTGGACCATGCTGCTTGTGGAATCCAGATGCAATTGTTTATTCCAGTGGTGCTTGGTTTAAGCTTTGCCATTGCCAAGCTGGCCTCTGTGTGTGTGTACACATACATGTCAATGCATAGGAGTATAAAGATTTCTCATTTAAAAAAGAAGTCCTGAGGACTGTATAGTTTTCTGAGAAATCATTTGGGTCAGCTTACCCTGGCAATTTCTTCTGCTGACCAGCATAAACTCCATTTTGGAGCTGAACAAGTTTTAGATTCCATTCCCCTTAGTGTTAAACATCCAGTGTTTGTGTTCTTCAGCAGAGAAAAGAAATGCCTCATTTTTTGGTGACCTTTTATTCCTGATAATCCATTATCTGCTAATATAAGAAGGTTTATTAATGTGCAAAAGCCAAAACAGTCACTGTGATTTCAAAGACACTTCCGCTCAAGAAAGTGGCACAGGTGACAGAGAAAAACAATATATGCCTCGAGATGTTAGTTATCAACACATATTTTCTCTGACAGTGTCTGGGGTGACAGAAAAAAGAGCATAGCTAGTTTTTTCTTTTTCCACCCTCATGGTTCACAGTGCTCCTGGGCTTTTTTACCCTGGTAGAAGTTCCTTATGAGCATTCCCAGCTTCCTCTCTTCATGGAAACCTGGAATTTCATCACTTCTGAATTTGTGTTCTTTATGTTTTTGTATTTGTTTTAAGATACTTCTGTGTATTAATCAGCTGTGCAGTTTTAACCATACTTGAATGTCCTTTCCTGTGCTATTGCTTTTAACTCAGCAGGTGATCTGCAATAGATGTGTGAGTGAACTGGGGGGTTTTGCTGCTTTTGTTCCCATATTTCACAATCACTCAAATTCCTTTTCAAACCAGTAATTTAAATTACTAGGCTTGGACTGCAAGATGCAAGTTAAGAAGATGTATTTTCTCACCACAGCAAAGTAGATGCATAAGATTCCAGCAAAAACCTTAAGGAGAATTTTTTGCTGTTTCATTTGTTTCTGAAGCCTGGCACTATGGTAGTATTTGGGCTTTTGTTTTGGACTTTTTTTCTATTAATTTATATGTATTTTTAAAATATTTTTTTTTCCTGTTTAGGTTATTAGTTCAGATGCAAATGCAGAAAAACTTGCAATGAAATACTGTCCTCAAGTTGTTTTAAGTAATCAATCATTATTTACTTTACTGAATAATCATGGACTAAACTACAAGGAGCAGTGGGAGATTCCAGTTTGCATTAAAATGATCCCTGTTGCAGGTATAGTATGGGTTTTTTTAATAAAAATTGCATTTTTGTCAGTTTTGGAGGCTTTTATATGTTCTCATAATCCTTTTTGAGCAGACTGAAGAACAGGAAATTAGAAAATAAACAGTGGAACTAGATGTGGAAAGGTAGAAGGTGGTCTGGTTTACCTCACACAATAATAGAATAGTTTAATTTTGGTTTTGGTTAATCTTAGCTTCTTTCTTTTTTTAATGACCATCATAATTGTAAACTCCGATTTTTCTCTTTTCTGAAGAAGCAGTACTGCAGCTATAAGAAAATAGTTTATCTTAAGTATTTCCATGTTTTTAATTAATAAAACTTGTTATATTCACCCATTTTAAAGGGCAAACATCTGCAGTTAAGTAGTTTTCAGCTGTCCTCTGGTGAGGAGCCAGAGACCTTCTGCGTTCTAAAGAGAAAAATGTCATTTAATTGAAGCTATTGTCAAAAAATGAACTTGAGAAGATGCATTGCTGCAGTTTGTCCTGTGTTTTCATGGAGGAAAGCCAATATCAAGGTCATTTCATGGTTTTCTACATCTTGTTCCATCTTGTTACTGAGAATAATAACATCCTCTAGAGGTATCACCATTAACATTAAATTTGGACATAGAGCATTTTCCACTTGAGACAGGGGGAGAGAAAAGAGGAAAAAAATCCAGAGCAATCCCTCAGCACATCAGTTAAATGTCCTTTTGCTTGTCAAAACTGCAAGCTCTGCTCTTGGAAAGAAAAAAAATCATCAGTTAGTGTAACCAAGTGAATTTCTTTTCAAAGGTTGTTGTTTGGAATGGCAACGTGTGCATTGCACACACATTTGTACAGCAGACTTCTGGGTGGTAGTAAATGATCTGTCAGATACCTACAAACCTTACAGACTTTGCTCTTTTCCTACAAGAAGTTAAATAACCTTAACTGTAAAGATCTGCCTGACTCCTTTTGCATCAGCTTTGTAGTTTAAAATGTGATTTTTATATCCCAAGTTAACAGCTAGACAGCGTTCAGAAAGTTAACAGCATTTTGCATTTCTTAAAGGCTTTCTCCTCTCCTCCCCTGTATGTATTACTGTTTTTTTTTCCCCCCCTAAAACAATGATGCTATGGTCACCATGAGAGATTTTTGCTCTCTGTGTAATAGTGGGCAGGGTATCTGTTAGTTTTGGCTGGATCTATGGATGATGTATATATATAAGTGGAAAAACAAGACATTGGGGCAGCAGAGCCCAGATGTAGCTACTTGTGGGAAGTATAAACCTCGGGGGTAAAAGGGAAAAATAAATTTTGCAGTTCATCAGAGGAATAAGCAAGATCTTTTTGGAAAGCAGAATGTATTTGTTGTTATAATGAAGTAGAAGGAGCAACAAATTGTCAATTCTTACTTTACAAATTCTCTATTTAGAGCTACATTTAAAACATGATTGACTTAATATGTTTTTTGGTGCTGCTGCAGGATCCTAAGAATTCAGTCTATATCCAGACATACTTTTATTTTCTGCTCTTAATGAATTAAGAGAGTAATTATTAATTTCTTTTACTGTGAATGTGGAATAGATTTGTTTGTGACTGGAAATTGAAAGATTTATTGTTAAAATTTTTCAACAATCTTTTTTTTTCCTTCCATTTAGTTTGTACTCAGATCTCTTTCTGTTCTTGAAAAGGTGGCAAACCAGCTAAAGTGGTTTATGTTGATTCACCTCTCCTGAGAAAGGAAATGACAGTAAGAGAGAGGAACCAAATCTTCCATGAAATTCCAATGGACTTCCTAGTGACTAAAAAGTCCTATGTGTCAGTCTCTGATGTATCCATGGACAAACCAGCTGAAGACAATCTGTTCCCATGGGATGTAAGTAGCTGCCCCTTTTCATATGTCTATGAATGAAGGAAAAATCAGGTTTTCTGTTGTTCCTTTTCCTACTGCTGAGTTACAGATCCCATGTTTTAAAATGTCTAATTCCCTTAAGTGCTTTTATGACACTGGCATCTCAGCTTTAATGTTTGCTTCATTAGAAGGTATTTTGACCAGTTTATTTATGTGGGAGAAATTCTATGAGCTTGATTTCTCTTTTGAAAGGCCTTTTAACTCCTGGAAGTTCAGGTATTCCATGTTACAGGAATATGGATGGCTGAACATTATTTCACTTTTTCAGTGTGACAATATCTTGTTTGTGATTAACTTACCCTATTTCTTAGCTTGACACATTTTGGTGGGTTTATGCTGGCTTTTATATGATTATTTTTTCCTCCCTGTGATAAGATGTCTTCTGATAGCTACCAGTGCAGGAAGGTTCCCCTTCCAGATGACACAGGGATGGACTTTGATGGTGATGTTACAGCGCTGGAAACTTTCGGAGCAACTGTCAAGCTCTCTAAACCTTCTAAAGTGGGAAGTGCTTTCCCTGCAGTCAGTAACACTGCTAAAAAATTATTGCATGACCTAACAATGGGGAAAAGAAATACATCTGCCACCAACAGTGGAGATGAGGAAGAGAAACCCAACGTTTCTGAGCAAGAAGCACCAGTGTGTGCCAGCATGCAGCTGCCATCGTCAAATGGCCCTGAAGAAAGTCCACCTTCCAACTGCTTGTCTTCAGAGGAGGTGGGACTGAGCAAAGCACAGCACATCATGAGCAAAGAAGTACTGGACAATCAAACAAAATTAAATAGCCTAGCTAATGCTGTTAGTGACAAGAAGGAGTCTGATGCTGCACAAGAAAGTGATCATTACGCTTCTTTATGCAGTAGTGACACAGATGAGCACCCTCTGGTAATTGATACAGAAAGCAACCAGCCTCTGATAACTGATACAGAAAGCAACCAGCCTCTGATAACTGATACAGAAAGCAACCAGCCTCTGATAACTGATACAGAAAGCAACC
>JANHGL010009970.1:0-14447 GCA_024611195.1 Ceyx melanurus | reverse complement strand
GGCTCTGAGCACCCTGCTCTGCTGGGAGGGGTCCCTGCCATGGCAGGGGGTTGGGACTGGATCAGCTTTAAGCTCCCTCCCAATTCCATGACAGTATGGAAAAAGGTCAAATGTTACTGATTTGTCTGGGTTCAAGTGAGTCTGATCCTCTGTTCATCTTCCATTTTGGATTGTAATAATTTCAAATGTCCCAGACATTTCATCTTGTGCTAGAATTAGAATTATTTTAAATGAAATAACGTGTTCCTTAATAAAGGAGTTTTAAAATCACCCATAGTAAAACCATAAACTTACTGATCTTTAAATGTACCCTGCAGTATGAGAGCATGGAACAGCTGTTTGAAAACTCTGAGCGTATTTGATCTAATCAATAAATCAAGCTGTGATAAGCTTTGATTACCCTTGCACCCTGACCATTTGTCATGTATTTATATTAACTGCCTTAGCAAAACTTACTACAGAAAGACTAGTTTACCTTCACATGGGTAGGATAATAGTGGTCTTTGAAGAAAAGATTGTTTGCAAAGTGGACTGGAAAGTATTTGCTGTGTGGATAACTTCCTGAACACCAAATGTTTTCAATCTAAGTGTATAAATGTGTATAAATCAGGTATGAGGAGTTCATAGCTCTTTTGTCCTAGCCACGCTGTCAATGAGTTTTGAATGGAGAACACAAATGGATTTCTAATTATTTTTTTTTATAATGCCTTCAGGTTTCATTTCTTCTAGTCAGCAATGAAGAACATTAAACTCAGCTGCTTAGTCTTGCACAAAATGCTGATATCAAGAAAAGTAACAAATAACAGTGTTCTTGTTTGATCACATAACAAATTGCTAGTAAAATTTACCTTGGGATGTGAAATACCTTAGTATAGCACCTTCAACCATAGAATGGAAGCATTTAGGCTTCCTGCAAGAGTAGATTTCCCCTTTATTATGCTGCCTTTTCCAGATCTTCCTGGTGGGAGCTGGAACAGAAAACCAAAAGCCTCCCCATGAGAGAGGCTGAAGGAAAGGTGTGGTCAGCACAGCACTGTGTAAGCTCTGCTAATGGCCTTTTTATCAAGGGTAAACAAGGGCCAAGCTGTTCTTGACAACCTTTACTTTCAAGATTTGATGAGGGGAGCTTTGAATTTGTTGCTCCTACAACTAGTTTGCCTTGAATTGTAAACTGTCATTTTTCAGGTGAGGAAAAAAAAATAAATAATGGAGGTGAAGGTACAGAATTCTCAAAAAATCCAACACTATTGTTCACAGATCAGAAGGATATTGAGGGAGAAACTCTTCTGGTGAGGAAGCATAGCAATAAGGATCAAAAGAACTTGAGAAGACACAAGCAAACAGTTGAGATGGAGGAGGTTGGGTATTCCAGACGTCAGCTAAGATGGGAGTTATTCTGGAATCATGGGCACCTGGTTCAGAAAGACAACCCACATGCAGCTGCCTGTGCTGAAAGCAGCTCCATGTCAGTGTTGCACAGCCCTGCAAAGGAACAGCAATACCTCCCACTGTTCCATGCTGGAAAAGAGCAATTCTTTAGTCCTTTCAAAGTGCATTATGTATACAAATTGTACTTTTTGCATTTACTCCCTATCCTTTTGAGTGTATTAATGGAAGGAATATTTTTTCCAGCCCATATCGATGCTTTTACATCTAAACTTATCATGCTAGAAAAGATTTGTCCAGAAGTTTTAAGAGAAAAACTTGGAATGATCAAGTGAGTATTTTTAGTAGGTGTTTTTTTAGCAATTAGACACCCTAACAAGCCTTGTAAGTTAATACTGTTGTAACTTCTTTTTTTTTTTTTTTTTCACAGACCTGCAAATTCATTAAATATACTTCACCATATTTTGAAGAAAGTGGCTGAGTAAGTGATCCATGGTTGTGCATTGTGTTGGTTTGCAGCCTTACCCAGCTCATCCTGTTTCTTCTGGGGAATGCTTCTTGGATTTGTATTGCATTTCTGTTTCATATTTATTTCATTTTCTTTCTATACATGAAGCATTTTACAGATTCTTTCAGATCTAGCACAGCATACTGCAGTGCTGTGTGAAAGCATGCTTAAGATTACAGGCTTTGTGTAAATGATGCAGAAGAGGAAGAACTTGATTTTTATGTACCACTCATTCCAGAGAAGATACTGGACACTCCTGAGCTGATTTAACAGCTCACAGGACTGAGTTGTAATATTATAGATGTAGGCTCTTCAAATTCTGCCTTCTGTGCTTTGTGAGTCTTTTTGCTTAACCTGTAGAAACATCTTTGTTCTGCTCAACTTGACTTGCAGAAGTCTTTCTCTTGACAACACTAGAGCCTCTCTTTCTCCTGCCTTCTCTCTACTTGTTTAGCTACTTGAAGGCTTTCAGTCTGTCTCCCCTCACTTTTTTTGTGTGAAGCAGGTTTCTTGGACTGTGAGTGAAGCCTCTTAATTGGAAGAATTGGAATACAGAAGTTTTCCAACCCTTCATCATTTCTGTAGCTTCCTGATTTGTTCATTCATGCTAGTTTGTCCACAGTCTTTTTATGTAACAGAGACTGATAAAGAAATAACATAAAGATCTAGTGGTTATGCATTAGCAGCTATCCTGATCCAATGAAACAGAACAAAATGTTTTCAGTAATATATTTGATACAGAATTTGATCTTTGTAGTTTGCAGGAGGGCTCCTATTTGTTGAGTCATGCTGCAGGAGATTCATCAGTGGCAATCTACAAGAGCTCCCCTAACAAGACAGTGAGAGCATCATATAACTTACATGAAGCTCACTGTGATCTGCCTGCTGTACCTGCCACTCTTTCAGTCCCATGGGTGCCACTGGATCCCAACCTCCCTTTGCCCTATCACATGAATCATGGAAGAGTTCCATGCACCTTTCCACCTGCACCCCAGGAAGCCACATGGAAACAGAAGGTCAGTATCACATTTCTGTATCCCTTGGATATATTAGCTATATATTTATATATAGTATATTTATCTCTCATCTTTGGGGGCCAGAGAGAGACCATACCTGTGGGTTGGTTTTTTTCCCATTGTTTGGTTTTCTAGAATATGTCTGGTTGCAGGAGACCTTCAAGATCATCCAGTCCAACCTTCCACCCAGCACTGCCAGCTCCCTGCTAAACCCTGTCCCTGAGCACCAGGTCCACAGGCCATTTAAATCCCTCCAGGCGTGGCAACTCCACTGCCCTGGGCAGAGCATCCCAATGTTGTTGCCCAGTCCAGGTGTCTGGCTGGAATGACAAGAAGTAGAAGGTGTTTCTCTGAAGGTAGTTGTCTATGTTTGTGCTTAATACTAATTGAAAGTTCTTTTTGTTTGGCTTTTGTTTTGTCCCTGTATGTGTCCAGATGACTGGAGTGAAAGGACAGTTGGACACACCCTGTGAGGGAAAGCCAGCAGCTATGGAAGCAAAAGGCAACCCTGCTAAGCCTGTTAGAAATGAAGGTGTGGCTGCAAAAAAGCTGATGAAGAATTTCTGCAGACAAAGGGTGATGAAGAAAAAGTGGAAAATGAAGTACAACAAAAAGCAGCTGAAGTAGGAGTAACTGAGCTATGCTGTGATAAGTATGGCCTGGAGGACAAGGCAAAAACAAAAAATCTTGAGGCTTTTTTGAAGCTTCAGAGGAGCCAGGACAAGCTGGCAGGTGAAATGGCTCCATAGCTGACACATTCTATAAACATTTAACTCTTTCTTACCTCAGTGGACCCATTTCAAATAAAAATCCAGAATTCAGCAAGAGATTAAAAGTTCCATTGTCTGCAGCTAACATTAGAGGTCAAAAATATCTTCTGTTGGTCTCATTTGTGTACAAAACTATGGCTTGAAGAATGAAGCAGTGGTGTCGGCAGCAAGAGCCACAACAAGAAAAACACTTGCTCAGCTTTAAGTCCTCTAGAATTACTACAGAATTTCATTCTGGCATACTAGAAAATTACATTTTATTTTGTGCAGTGGGCAGAAGGGGTACATCTTGGATGCAATTACTGAAGACACTGGGTGTTAAAAGGATTAAGTTTTTAAATGACAGGCAGAAATACATTTCCTTCTTGGGATGTTGTAACAAGTGAGGTTTGAGGAAGAAAAACTGTGTTTATTTGAATAGTACATGCCATAAATTTGCACTGGGAAATTTCTAAGCAAAAACAGTTGAAACTCATCTTTTTATTCCAAGCATACTCCTGCAGCTGCAGGCTGTGCTGCAGGGCTGCAGCCTTCATCTCTGCTCACACTGCAGTGAGAGCCATCAGTTCTTACCTGAGCTGTTAAGGCTTTCCCTGAGGAACAGGTGATAGGATCAAGGCCTTGGTCACTGCTCCAGAAACCCAGCCAGCCTGTGCCATCCATCAGCAGGTTAGTTGAGAATCAGAGCTATCTTGGCAGAGTGCCACGAGGAGAAGAATTCTGGGGTGCTGGGTGCTTTCCTAGGTGGTGAGGAGTTGTTTGGAAAGGTGTCAGGTAGTTTGGAAGTGGTTGGAACTGGTCAGGACTGCTTGTGAGGCAAGATTTTTCTGCATTACAGCTGGTTGCTGGTGCCTGCTGTCTCTGTTTCACCAAAATCACAGTTTCAACAGAAACACTCCTGGAAATGAAGGCTTGAAAACAGTTTCCTCTGTCATGGCTTTTCTTTGTGTTTTCTGGAGTTCTGCCTGTCTTTTCCTTCAGTAAGAATATTGTTTTTAGCAGAACACTTGAATTCTTGAAAGCTACAAGCATGAGTCCAATAAATTCCTTCCCAGTTTTGCCTTTTAAGCAACCATTTTAAAACTTCTGGGCAAATTTGGGTGTGGATGATACTGTGGGAAGCTGTTTGGAAGTGTGTGCTTCAGCTGCTAACACACAGACCAAAGGCTTCATAGCTGTTCTTCCACAGCTTCAGTTTGGACAGAGGGAGTTACCAAGTGCACACATCTGATCAAGCATTCTTTTGCTTTCTGGGGCTTGGCATCATATATTTTAATCTCATGAAAATAAAATATTTCAATTGTTTCCTGGTGCGTACCTGTTATAAAAAGACAGCCGTGGGTTTTTTTTAAAGCTGGCTTAAACAATGTACATTAAAAAACATTCTTTTGAAGTAAAAAGAGCATTTTCTGGTTCCCCTCACATATTTCTAGTGTTATTCAGTTGATTCTCTCTTAGGCCACTGCTTGTTGTAGCTGCAGTGATCTGCTAGTGAAAAGCTGAACTAGAGCTGTTCCAAATTACAAGTAGTTCTGAGTCAAAATGCTCTCATAATAGGAATATTTTAGCTGTGAGTCATTTGTGCCAGATAACTAACTCTGTGTGGGGATTCCAAGTGGTTTTCAGTTTGTGTACATACAAACTTTTGCTAGATATGTATGGAATTCAGTTTCTAGATGCAGTCAGTAATGGGTGGTCATATATCTATATGCCAAAGAAACTTTCATGCTTTTTTTCATAGTGTATTTATTGGAGTTTCTTATCTGCTTAGAATAGGTAGGGAATGTGGAGTTTATGGGCTTTAAAATTCCCTGTTATGTTTTCTTTGATTGTTCTCTTTTGGATTTAGTGGGACTGAAGTAATTTGCTCTGAAGTGACTGTTTGAAAGGCATTGCTCAGTTACCACGGGTGGGGGTACCAAAGTATGCTGCCTTCATATGTGCATCTGAAATAAAATTCTCTTTAAAGATGAGAGGAGAAGGCAAAAGGGATGGCATGTTTATTTCAAGGAGCAGCATCTGAAAATTGAAACAAAAATAATTGGGGGAAAAAAGTTTTCAGTAAAGGCAGGAAATGTGGTAGATATTAGTTGCTGGATCACTGGGTTTGTATAGGTAGGTAACTGTCACCTCAGGAGCTCTGGAGGAGAAGGGAGGAATCCTGGAGAGCCTAGCTGTGTGATGACACCAGAGTATAAATTCCTAACAGATTGTAAAGCTGGGAGAGGCAGGAAGCTGGAGCTGGAGGAGGGTGAGTGTGCCTGGACCTTACTCTCCAGGTAACTTGCTCTACAGCTAATACTTACCCTTTTTTTAGGGCCTTGACTCACTGAGTTTAGGAAGAAAATGCCCCAGATGTCACAATCCTGCCCTGTGACTTCAGTCTCTGTCTGGAATAGATTGTGTTCATGTTGCAGTTCACGTGGCTTTGCTGCTCTGCTGAAAGAAGATCACATGCATTTGGAATGCTTGCTTAGTGGAACTTAGCAAGTCTAAGACTTCCAGGTGCATTGATTTTTCCTCCTTTTTTTTTCCTTCTTTATGCAGATTCACCTGCTTCTAAAGGGGAGAAGTATGAGCTGCTCTGACTTGTGGGAAAAGGCAGTTCTAAGTGCTGGAGAATTGTTCAAACTGATTTCACAGAGATTTCTGTTTAGTTCTCAGTCTGTCATTGTGGATATTTGTTGTCCAGTGCTGATGGAGCAGCTTGTGCTCTATTAGGGATTCTTTTGTTCTGGGTGCAGGGCTTTCTCTTTGCTAAGTCTCATGGAATTCTGTCCAGCCAAGCCTCTCCTAGTCTGAGTAGTGTCTCATCTGTCCATTCTAACTACCCCTAAAATGATTCCATCATGTTATCCAGGTGACTGGAAGGAATCCTGAGCAGCACTGGACCCAGTACCAACCCTGAGAAGCTCTGTTCATCACCAGCTCAACCCATAGGTCTGAGCCACTAACTGCTTCACTACCAATGGAAGAAACCTCCTTTTCTGTGTGATGTAAGATCACTGACACCAAGTCTGGTTCTCCCCATTCCCTAGTGTTTGTTATGAGATCAAATTGCTAGCTTTGTATCATGTTCAGGCAATTTGAAGTTAGTTATGGAGGACTAAATTTGGGCAAAACATGCAAAACAAAAAACTTCATCAGTTCCTTATATTAGCATGAGGAACAGCAATGGATTATTGGCTGGGAAAGCTAACTTCTCTTTATTTCTGTAGTAATAAGTGGTTTATTGGCTGGGAAAGCTAACTTTTCTTTATTTCTGTAGTAATAAGTGCTTTTATTGGCTGGGAAAGCTAACTTTATTTCTGTAGTAATAAGTGTTATTCAGACTTTATTTGCAGTATGCACTATGGAGTCAGCAACTGCTTTCACTGCAATCTGTCTGGCTAAACATCTTCATCTTCTGTGTTTGCAGAACCTTTCTGGGTTACAATAGACACTGTCTGTGTCAAATGTGTTAGGAATAGGTTTACTGGGTTTTTTTCTGTCTTCTAATGTAGCCTAGCAGCTGGAAGCAGAGCAAACTGGGCCCAAGTGAGCAGACATTCACTCCTGGCAGGTTCTGGCAGGTGGGAGTTGCCAACAGCAAGTGACTCTGTCCAGCCCCAGGCAGTGAAGTTCAGTACAGACACTGAACCATCTGAAGAGGTACTTCTCTTCCTTCTGATTTCCTTGCCCTGTATTTTAAGTAGCAGCCTGTCTCCAAAAGAATAGAACACCCCTTCAAGGTGTGGTCTTTCAGAACCTTTAGTGCTAACCCCATAGAAGCTGCTTTCAGTTCTAGTGGTAGAAAACTAGAGTGTTTTCATTCTCTCCTCTGCAGTAAAATTCTACATCTGGGCACAGAACCAGTTGTTGAGAGCAGTTTTTATCAGTTTACCTTTCTGATTTGAAGTGAATTTTACTGACTTAAGGGCACATCTGTGTACCTGAGAGCTTGATTTTTCTCAGATACTGCTGACAGAAAGTCTTGCCCAGTCTTACCCTAAGGTTTGCTGCTGCTGTAGTGCATCTATGAATAAGAATATTTGTTTAGAACTTCATCACTGATAATTAAATTTAGAGTCATGAGGCAACCTTGAAACTAATTCAAGTCTGTTTATGGCTCTTACCCTACTGCAGACTTGAAAGTTTGTTTATCCCCTAGTTGAGTGAGCAGCCCGAGTGCCATCCTGTGCCAGGCCTGCTGCAACTTATCTTTCACTCCAACAGCTCCACCTGCCCAGTCTTTGTGCAAGCAATTGCCAAACAACAGTCCCTGCTGAAACAAACCACTCATCAGTCTAGTGTGGGCTGTGCTGCCCAGCAGGCAGCACTTCTGGAAAATAAATATTCTAATAGTCTGGTTAAATTAGAGCTTAAAAAGGAGGGAAGGAAGCCCTCAGACCCCATTGCTTATCCCCTCTAGCTGTGTTAAAAGCACCCTGAGCAGGCAGAAACCATCTATTTCAGAACACCCAGTGCTGCAGTTGGGCAGTTCTGCTGCCTTGGCTGACAGGACACGAGTCTCCTGCAACTCTCTGGGTGCTCTTCCTTTAACAGCAAGAGGGAAAATAAAATCCCAAGAAGGCATAAGTGCCCTGTAGCTGCACACGATGCCATGGAGGGATTTTGTAGTCCTTCCCAAATTAGCAAGTGCTCACATCACAGTTGAATTTCTTTGGCTTTTTTTGTGGGTAAACTAAGCAGGATCCAGAGTAAGATGAATGAGACTGATTTGTCCAAAAGCAGCACATCCAGGTTAAGAAGCCTGGAGATAGTGTTTTACTGAATCTGTTGTCATCTCTGGAGAAAAAGAAACTCATGGATCAAGAGACCTGTCATTAAAGCTTGGTTTTGTTTGTTCATGTTAATAACCAGCAAATTTGCATTAGAAAGCATAAGTAGCTAACTTTGCTTTGTGCCTTCATCACGAGACATCTTATTTATCAAATAATGCATTTTCTTCCATTCCTAGCCCAAAGAGACAAAACTGAGAAGATAAAATATCAAGCTGTGCTTCTGACCTGGAAAAGCAAGTTTTAGTCTGCCTACCAGCAATGAACCTCTTCATAACAGCCATTCCCTCTCCCTCAATCAACAGCTTTTTTTGAAGTCAAGTTATTTGGCCTCACATTTATCTAAAGCTGCAAGATGACACTTGAAAGAGCAAACCAAGGCAGCAGGGTAGACAGTCAATTTTCATCAAGAATTTGTGACATTCCTTTGTGTTGCAAGGCCTCATTTCTTCCCCAGCTATTAGCCAGGTTCAGCTAGCTGAGCCTGATTAGCAATAAAGGTCAGGTCATCTAAGAAATTCTTAGTTTAGTACATTATCTTGTACTAAAACAGGATTTGTGTTTTAAAACAAACAAAAACCAAGACACCTTTCCAGGTATTTCACAGAATCATTTAGTTTGATTGAAATCTTCCAGCTGTGCCAGTGTTCCTGAATGCTGTGCTAATAGTGTGCTGACTTCTGGCAGTGAACTTTAATCTGCAGGTGATTTTTAAATTCATTTTTGTGGGCTGTTTCAGAGGTAGCAGGATGTTAAATAAAGAGGAGATGCTTTCTGCAGGCTGCAGTTGCCAGCCTTCACATTTGCCAGATTGATCTGTTGGTTTCAGCTTTTTAGAGTAAGTTTAGATTGTGCTTAACTAGATTCCTTGAAACTTTCAGAATCATTCCCCAGGCTTCTCAGGGCCATGCTTGAGGTGTGACAGCCTCCTGTAGTTGGGCAGGGGCTGGGAGATTAATCCAAACCACGGGGCTGTTTGTGTTCTGAGTCACTACAGTGGAAAAAAGCACATAATGGTGGGAAACAATGAAGCAGAACAGACTTGGTCCTACATGAAACCTTTTTAACACTCTTCCTAGGAAAAAAATCTCATGGGACTTTTAACAGCTTCCATCTTTTATAGCTGTTTCTGTCCTTTGGCAAGACAGACTAAACTCTGCAGTGATAATTCATGCCAGTCCAACTGGTGATGGATGATGTCAGGGGCTTCTGCACTCACTGCTGCTGTCTCCTGCAGTGTTTGCTGTGTGGTGGCAGGCTGGGGGGCACAGTGTGGAGCTGCCAGCACTGCTCCATCTCAGTGGGCTCAGAATCCTCTTAGTGGTGTCATACTGGCAGTCTCTGTGCCAGCAGCATTGTGCTGATACTGCTGGGAAAGCTGAACTCATCATGGTGGTTTGGAGAGGATTATTTTTAACCTTTTACTGTCTCTAGGGCCAATGACAGCCAGGTATCTGGATTCAGATGGATTTGCAAGTTCCAGCTCTGAAGCAGATTTGAGTATTTTCACCATAACAGAATGTTATCTTCTTTAATGCATCACTATGCTTTATAGCCCTTGTTTTGTCTCAGATTGCCTGATTTTAGGATAAAAAGTTACCTGGCTATCAAGGAGGACATCAGGAAGTCCCCCTGGTGCTGAGGAATCCACTGAATGTTTGTATAGCCTGTAACTGTTTCCTTCAGTCCCAGTGTGCTGAGTTGATTGGTGCTGGCAGCATCAGCATGTGGCAAAGCTGTTTCCCTTCTGTTTGTGTGTGTGTCTAGGCAACCTAGCTGATTACTTCAGTGAGGCACACTGAAAAACCAACTGCTACTGACTCACAGTGCAGTGCAGAAATCAGTTCAGCTCCAAAGCTCTTGATGCTTTTGCTGAATGCTGCCACAAGAGTCTCTTTGCTGTTCTGTGGTACACGTGTCTGAATTGCTGCTTGGTCATTTGCTCACTATGCATGTTCCTCACTGAATCTATCACATGGATAGATAGATAGATAGATAGATAGATAGATAGATAGATAGATAGATAGATAGATAGATAGATAGATAGATAGATAGAGTTAGCATGCCAAACAGAAGGGACAAAATGGACCGAGTCTTGAGGGAAGCAAGCCTACTTTGAAGTTGCTGAACCATGTTGTGCTGTGTCAGGTAGATGTGAGTAAATGAGAGTAACAGAGGATCTGGACAGAGCACAGATGATTCCATGTTGCTTTTTTGTTATCAGTGAGCAGCCAGTGCTGAGATCCCACCATGGTGGCTCAGACTAGGGGTTGCTGCAATTGATAGTGACTTCAAGTGATGCAGTCAGCTGGTGGGAGAGAGAGGTAGATGTTTTACCATCAAGAGTATTTGCTGTCAGGTTCTGATGTAATACCTGACGTGCTTGGAGGATTCTGCATGGGAAGTACCCAGAACAGAGCACCTGTCACATCTTCATCAGTTACAATTATTGCCAGAATATATCCTATAAACAAGGTTACATCAGCCTTCATGCAATATAGGCTTGATGAAACAGGTGGAAACAGTCTGATGAATTTATTCCTGGATGGTGCAGCAACTTCAGTTGTTCAGCATTCTCTTTAGCAGATGCAATACTTGGTCTTTGCCCTACAGAGTTACCAGTGGAGACACAGGACCTGAGCAGTCAGAAGGTTGGTTGTGATTTGAGATGCCACAGCACTGCAAAGTGTGCAGCCCCCACGTGCTTTACCTGTGGGAAGGCTTCCCATGCAGTCACACCAGAGACCTGGCTAGCACACAAGATGATTCCAGAGCTCAGTCTAGCTCTTTCAAAGGGATTATTTCAGGTACATGGAATTTGGAGCAGGGCATAACATTAGTGCAGGAATGTGCATGTGGTGTGGGAATGAGATGACACAGAATAGAGCTGATCCCAGGGCTTAGGTGGTTAGGTGGAGCACCTAACAAGACGTCTGGTTCTCTGGTATTGTTAGATAACAGATGACACTGGTATTGTTTTGTGTGCAAAAGCACGTGTTGGAATGACAGTTTTGGAGGCCTTAGAATAAATCTTTGTTGATGGTACAAAAAAATATTGGGAGGGGAGGGGTGTCCCACCAAAAAAAACCCAAAACAACAAAAACCCAACCAAGTCCAAAACAAGTTGAACACTTTCAGTGTTTAGAGGCTTACTAGGTGTGGTTTCAGTGTCCTCCTTTTCTTCCACAGACATAACCTGACGAGTTGTTACCCTTGGAGCAACCAACAGAACTTTTAAACTACACTGAACTGTCTCTGTAACCTGTGATTACTCTCAAGTGCTCAAAACAAACCCACCCGTGTTTGTATCCTGGTAGTTCCCAAATTAGACCAGATAATAAAGGTGCAAAAGTCCCACCCAGAGGTCTGCCTGATCCATACGTTCATCAGGAAGGAATTTCTGTTATCCTCTTGCAACACAGCACATTCAGGGAAGCAACAGCAAGCAGAGGCTCAGCCACACCTAAGCCAGAAAGTCCTTTCTCATGATATTTTTTGTTGTTGTTGTATTGAAGAAAAAAAGTTTCAATAGGCAATACCTATTGACAGAATGGTGGCCTTCATAATTGCAGTGTTAATGCAATGTTGGTTTTTTCACAGCACCCTGAAAGAGTGTGAGCAAGATCTGTGTAGATGAAGGACCCAGCCAGGGACAGCAGTGACAGAAAAATCTATTGAGAGCTGCAGTGACCCCATATCCACCTAGTTACTTGCAAAGGTAAAGGTTGAGTCAGAGGGCAACAAACTGAGTAGTCAAGTGAGTACATCAGACCTCCAGTCGTGTAAGAAGGTAATGATAAGAAAAAATCAGTAGTGTTGGTGAGGTGGAAGACATTGCATTGAAAGAAGGGGGAAAACTGATGAAATGAGTACCTAAGCAGCAATAAAACAATGGGAGAGTTAGCAGTGGTAATGTCACTGAGCCTGAGAGTCTGGAATGGCCTTTGGGGTGTCCATAGAGTGCAGGCTGAACCACAGTCACTGTGAGCTGTGAGAAGGGAAGAATGAAGTTATCACAGCTACATTTGTTTTTCCATCCAGGGGGCTCTGGGGAGCTCCAGTGAACAGAAGTGCTCTCTGGCTGCTGTGCTCAGCACTCAGGAAGCCAGAGATCACAACGGGGTAGTTGCAGCTGAAGAACTTGCCAGTTATTTGCACATATTTGAAATATGACCACCTATGCAGATATTTGAAGGGGTGTGTGGACTAAGCAATGTGAAAACAAACTGAAAACCTTTGCTGGCACTGCCTTACTTGCAGACTGGTTGCAGCATGTGTCTTCCAGTAACTGGTCTGTGAGGCCAGCACAGACACACTGGGCTTGTGGTAAGTACACTGCTCATCCCAGGCTTTTATCCAGCTTGATGCTGACAGTGCTTCTTCCACACAGTGCTCGTGGACCAGACCCTTGTGATGCTGCTGTGCAGACCCTCTGAGCTTGGGGCAATCTTCAGGAGTAACCCTTGTGACTGAGGAGCTTATTTTTTCTTTTTGAGAGGTGATTGGGGCACTTGGCTGCTGCTCTCCCATTGAATTGATTTCCTTTCCCTGGTTGGCAGACAGCAGAAGCCTTTCCTATTTCCACTGCTGCTTTCAGCCTGCTGCTTTTGCAGAGGATTTTCTTAAAGGTATGAAGCTTGTATCCCATTTCCATGGGCAGGATTGTTAGGGCTGGGCATCAGGGGATGGTTGGTTGTTCTGCCAAAAGTGTTCATGTGTCTTCTGCTGGTACAAGTGCCTTTGATGTCAGTTGACCTATGTAAGTGGAGAGCAACTGAGGGAATTAATCATATATTTAAATATAATGTTTGTATCTTCATTGCTCTAAATAGAGTTACTCCTTTTTTTTTTCCTTCCCCTTTTAACCAAGGTGAATGTGTGACTCTGAATAATTGATGATTCCATTGGATATTGGAGAAATTTGTGAAACTATTGGAGCTGCTGGATAAAGGTTTTGTCCTGCAGTTAGTGTGGCTACGAGGATAATAGTTCACTTGCTGTCAAAGCTTTTGTCAAGGGTTTATGTGGAGACCCAGTTAACCAAAAGTTCTGGTGGTACATGAGCTACTTCTCATTTGAAGAAGTGATTGAGAGCAATTCTCTAAGGAAATGGGAGCAGTTCTATCATTCTGTTGTGGTTATGTGGTTATGTTTTCCAGCTTCTGCTTTCACAATGTTTAACGAGACATGGGGGGGGAGCTGTCCCTGGAGGATTGTGCATCCATTAGTGGACAAACTGCTTGTCTGGCTCCTGCTTGTCCCTGTTGACAAGCCAGAATATTTCAGTTTGAGAACTGCAGTTACTTCTAGGACTGAGCATTTTTGATATGTGAACCACCTTTCCAAGTCACCAGTGATTATTTTTCTTTTCCTCTCTCAAAAGCAGGGGGAAATGACCTCTTTAACTGCTAGTGCCAGATGCTGGTTGAGTGGTATACCCAGAAATTAACTTGCAGAATCAAAGCCACTGTGTGATAACATACTCTTGAAAGGACTGCCTGAAGGTATTCACCTGCAGGGATTAAAAACCAAAACAAAGCCAAGAAACCCACGAACATACTGAAATAACAGGAATGGGGAGTGCTTGTTTGTTTTTTCCTGAAGTATTGGATCGCCAGCAACTTGGCCCCGGGGTTGTGGTGAATCGGTAACTCAAATCCACCCAACTCCAGAGTTTTTTCCCAAGTATTTTTTAACTGTGTCTTGCTTTTGTTACCAGTGTAACGTCTGGGCTCCGGTCGCTTCTGTTTCCACTGGCAGACGCGGTGAGCCCTGCTGGGTGTGGTGCGCTTGTGTTCGGCGATCCCAGTGCGAGTCCCTGAGCGTCCCAGCCTTGGGCTGGTAGCGTTTATGGCTTTTCACAGACCTCGCTTAGCCTGCCAGGGGCGAGATTCATAGATATTAGGGGGTGGAAGGGACCTAGAAGATCATCTAGTCCAACCCCCCTGCCAGAGCAGGGTCACCCAGACCAAGTCACCCAGGAACA
>JANHGL010009968.1:0-25755 GCA_024611195.1 Ceyx melanurus | reverse complement strand
GGAGAGGCTGAGAGAGCTGGGGCTCTTTAGCCTGGAGGAGACTGAGGGGGGACCTCATCAATGTCTATAAATATGTTCAAGCTGAGTGTAGGAAGGATGGAGCCAGACTCTTCTCAATGTCATCCAGTGACAGGACAAGAGGCAACGGGAGTAAGTTGGAGAAGAAGAGGTTTAGGGTAAACACAAGGAAAAACTTTTTCACAGTGAGGGTGACAGAGCCTGGAAGGGGCTGCCCAGGGAGGTTGTGGAGTCTCCTCCTCGAGACATTCCAGACCCTTTACACTTTCTATTTACAGGTCATTGGAAGAATTTGAAACAAACATCTAGCAGTAAGATGACTTGACTCAGGTTTTTTGTTGGTGTCACAACAGATCTTTGTTTAACTTCTATAAACCAGATATATCTCAATTCTTTTTTTGCTTTAAATTCAAAGACTGTCCTCCTAGGCAGTTTGTCTACTAAAGCTAAGTAAAGTCTGTCAATTCCTAAACATAATTTTTCCTCATCTAAGTATCTTTAGTCTCTTCCTTCCTCCATGGATTTTCAGCCTCTGCTACTTATTTTTTGCCCACCCACTTATACCATGAAGAGAGGCATATTTTTTAATGTACTTTTTCATTAACATATTCAAAATTTGCTGTCTTCTGGAAAAAACATTTGAGCTGTTCTGGTGATACTAAGTACTAGCTGTAGCTGCCAAGTAGTACATAAGAATGTGATTTATAATCTCGTTAAAGACAAAGCAGGGAAGAAATATCAATTAATTACATTTTATAAAGTAAATATTTAATAAATATATTGAATGCTGAAAAAGACAAATGCATGAGATTAACTTTTACTTACTGTTACTGAAATCCACAAAGTGATTCAGAATTTTATCTGCTATAAATAATTCCTTATTCCTGATTTCACCTATGTCATACAAAAATTATCACAAACAGGGACTTGTTCAGAAAATCCGTACAGCCAATAGATGAGCAAGGTATATATAAAAAAAACAAACAGAAAATCAAATGATGGGAGAAAAATAAGATTAATTATTTGCATCTGTAAGAAGGGACTTGTGGAGGTGTCTGTATTAGAATGCTTCTTTATGGAATATGTGTGAAAGTCTTAAATTGTCTCAAAGTGTCAGTAGTAAAGGATATAGAACAATTAAATGAATAGTAGCAAAGTCAGTAAGATCAGAGCCAGCAGTTCTGATTGAATAAAGAAATGGCTGCAAAACTATGCCTGAGGTGTAACTTTTCACTTAAAACTGATGGGCTGCTAAAAAAAATAGAATATGGAATATGCAACCTAAGTTTTTTACAAGATTCATGAGATGAAACAGAGATATTAAGTATTGTGTCCAGAGTGAAATGACAGAAAGTCTAAAGAAAGCATAGAATGTATTAATATATGGACTTATTGTATAGTATATTGGAATTTTATTTTTTACCAGAAAGTCCCACAGATTTCTGTTAAGGTCTGAGCTGCTCAGTACATTAATGGAGCAGAAGGATGAAGTAGCACCATGCCAAAGTTCAATGATGACAATACATTTTTCAAGTCACAGTTTTCTTCAAAGAGCTGTAGACAGTGTTCATAGTGTTGAAAAACTGGTCCATAAACTGGAAGATGAAATTAAAATACAATATCAGGAAAAGAAATAATATTTATTTAAAGTATGGGCTCCAAAATGGCTAATACCACTTGGAAAAAGTAGCTTTGAGATGTGATAGGCAAAGAACAGCGTCTGTAATGCTCAGTAATAATCATAAAAACAAACAGAATGTTAAGAACCAGCAGAAAAGGAGTAGAGAACAAAACAGTACATAACATAGTGCTGCTTCATAAATCCTTGTTATGGGTGTATCATCCACACTATGCTCAGTTCTGTCTTCCCTTTCTCAATCTGGATATCACAAAACCAGGAGGGTTACAAACAAGAACCCGAATACATAGAAACACTTAAATACAAGGATAAAGAAACTAATTTTTAATCCATGAGAAGGTACCACTTAAGAGCCAATACAATAGAAGCTATATGAAGGAGGTGAGCAAAGCAGAACTGTTCAACATTTCTTATAGTAAAGGAAATATAGGGCACAGAATTAAGTTATCAAGAGACCAGTTCAAATCAAATAAATGGGGTGCTCTGTGCAATTAAATTTTTAATCAGGTAACATACTCTTAATGAAGTGAAGGATACCAAGAATTTATATGAGTTTGAAAAGGTAGGAGAAAAATTCACATAAGAAAAATCAAATTATTAAAATGAAATCTATGACCTCTGAATCAAGATGATCCTGAGCCTCAGATTGCTGTGCACTGGGAGAGCAAATTGGTAAAAGAGCAACATTTGCCCTCCTCTTCTACAACTTTGTTGGAATCTGCTTTTGTCCAGATAATGCTCTGCTAAATAGACTACCTATATTACTTTCCCCAGTTAATTATTTTAATACATTCACCAGATGGACACATTCAGTTAAGAGGCCCTGCTATAACTGGACATCCTACATACACTTATTCTCAGCATAGCTTTTTCAGGTACAATTTCTGATCCAAAGAGTCTGTAGTATGAGTGAGGGAACATTCTTAGGAAGTTACTGAATCTTCATTTGCAACCTGTGGGGAAAGCATCTCTCTTCCTTCCCATTACATGAAGATACTTTTTTACTATTATCATTTGGGCATGAGGGAGTGTTGCCAGACAGCAGATGGAAGAGGCATTGCTAGAAGTGTGCAAACAAAATTTTTAAAAATTTTATCACTATATTTACAGCTCCATCACATGTAATTCAGTTAGTAATTATCTGCTTAAAGATGAGCTTCACCTTCATCAGTACTTTGCCCTGGTAACAGAACTAGAATATATGCATACCTATTTCTTGATTAGACAATACTAAAACCACTGTCCTTGGAGTATGTTTTAGATGCATGAAAACTAAAGTTTGCATGGTTAAGTAAAGATTATATTTTTCTCATTGCAATATCAGTGTATGTATGAAAGTGTCTTCAGCACTGGGAGCAGTTACAGCTGAAACAAAGTCAGGTAAGCTAACTTAAAGAAGAAACTAGGGTTAGAAAAGAAAGGCAAGAGCTGGGAACCAAGGCTGAACAGATCAAGGATAGGATTTGAACTAGTACTCAGTAGGAAGAGGAACTAGGACAAGGTCTAGAAAGCAGAAAATTGGATCAGGATCTTCAGCAGGACCAAACTCTCAAGAACAAGAATCTAGAGCACATTACAACTAAAAGGCATTAAGCCACTCATAAAATCCTGTCCCATTTTTCATACTTCAAGGCAGGTTACACCAATCAGCTGGCACAGAGGTGAAGGCATTACCATTTGGAAAACTAGTTATGGCCAGATGACTAAGAGAGAGATGCTCAAACTGACTGTGAGAGACATCTTGACTTTGCAGCCTTTTGTGACAGACATCTGAGCTAGCAGTATTTGTTGTGTGACATAAACCTTAGTATCAGCAGATATGAATGAGGGACTCCCATACCCTTTTTATCAGTACTGAAGCAACATATGAGCAATGAGCTAGAACACAATTGCCTGGATGAGACAAGAACTGGCAAACCCAGAAAACTCTGAATCAAAGCAAATGGATGTTAATGCACAAAGATGCCAGAAACCAAATCCTCAAGTATTTCTCAAAATGGGGAAGATTTTACTCTTGGTGGCACACAAACTAGAAACCACATACCATTGCACATACTGTCTTTCTGATGCAACATTACAAAATACATCCTGAGTACTGGTCTTGTTTTCCTTAGCAAAGCAAGTGCTAATTTTTCTTTCAGAAGATACAGATACACAAACCGAAATATTTAAAATTAGCAAGTTGTTCCACACCATAAGACATGGCATTATACATTCTATATCACCATCACTTCTGTCAATTTTTGTATTTCTAATACTCATGAGTAACTGTCAGTAGAGCCTTCTCACATTTTTACCACCTAGGCTCATGTGTTCATACCTGCACACTTCTGGTCTGGTCATTTAACCTCTCTGCCTTACTTTATCCATCAGTTGGAGTGAAGATGTAAGCAGCCTGGTCTAGTTAAGGGTGTCCCTGCTCACTGCAGGGGGTCTGGACTGGATGACCTTTGGAGGTCCCGTCCGGCCCTAAACATTCTATGATTCTAAAAGAATTAGTTCTTCATATATTAATTTTTTCTGCAATTAATGCTGTTATATTAGCTTATAGTATTTGTTTGTCTTTCTCTACAGACCAACAGCTTTGCATCTTCTTTGATATCTATTAGGTTCTTCTTGAGTTTATTTTTCAAGAACTGGGTGACATTACTGATACATATTTTTCTCACAAATATCAACATGACTTCCTGCATTTTAAACTTAGATACATACATAACACTTTGAAATCTAATAGAAGAAGTAAGCAACATTTAGGTATGTGGCTTCCTGTTGAATCCTGTGGAAATTGTGGAAATATCTCTGCAGAATTGGACACAAGTTGTTTCCTTCCTGCTGCTTAAACAATTATAACTTCCATTCCAGTCACTGCTGATAAACATCTCCTAATGAAAGCCCTTACAACCCTGAATCAAAATTATTTTCTTTTATTATTTTATTTTAATCTTTTGCATATTTGCTATATTAACACATGATAAATTTTAGCTGGGTCTTCTAGAAATTGCTCTGAAAAAGTCTCCAGCTGATCCAGTATCTCATAATGGTATCAAGTTAGACACTGACAGAAATCTTTCTAGGTTTAACCAGTTTTAATGTGTTTCATCATCCTCCTATGAGGTTTCAAATAGATTTTAGTCTAAGAATAATGTTTTTAAAGCCAATGATGTGTTGGTTTAATAAAGTCAACTATTCTTAAATTTTGCATGTTCTTGAATGCATTTTTATATCTTCTACTGCACTTCAGGTCTGTCAAAGGTAGCACAACAGAAGTTTCTCTGTATAGCCCCACAACTCTATAATTGCATTTAATCATCTATAACACACTGCAAATAAGTGCCAGTTCTATATTCATTCATCTTTGGCACTTTTGCTGAGATTATTAATATCAAGTGGTAACTTTTGAAGATTGGAGATAGAGAGCAAACTCCCTTCATATAGGAGTCCAGGCCATATAGGCTAAATCAACATATAACAGAAAACTTCATATACCGTCCACAATCCCTTAAGATGCACAATCTCTTTCTAGACACATCAAAAGATGTATTGGAGACAGCAGGTGCCAGCTTGCATGTTAATTGTGCCCCATGGCTTTGGATTTCACTGCCTAATGGCAGGAGATCAGTTACACTATGTTGATGTAGTTTAACTACAGGCTAAATAAAGACATTTTTGTTTTTCTGGCTCCTTAATCCATGTAAGATGTGTTAGCTATGATTTCAGTTGTGTGCCCCATGAGGCTTTTGAAGCAGCTCTCCAGACATGCATATTGTACCCATTCCTGTTTACAGAAACAGAGCAGATACTGGTGTGAAGGCGTTTGTTGGTTTGTAATGAAGTGTCTTTGTATTGGGGAAACTAAGCCTTTAATTAAAACCAGCTGGCACTATAAATGGTTTCATGCTCTATAATGCTGACCATGGGTTTCAGTTGAAGAAAATGGGGGGGGTTCCTCATCCTGACTAAAAAGTCTGTCACTGGTTTTCCTCTTAATAATGGAGTACTGCTTCCCACACAAGAGGCAAGTGAAACAACTACATTCTAACCGGTTTATAATCCTAATTGCTGCAGCATTTGCATCACAGAGTTTTACAAAAAAGACAAACCATGTCCCAGACTTCTTACTGTCTCTGCATTGCCAGTCAGCAATTTATTTGGGTTAAATAAAAATAAATACAGACTCCAAAAAGTTCAGGAGATACCATGTATATGTATTGACAGTTGATAAGGGAGAGTGGCCAATTATGCAGAAGTTTGACAAAATAAAAGATCATGAAAAGTACAACTTTGCCATTAATAGCTCCCATAAGCAAAATCTAGCCTTAATTATTTTCCATTTGAGTTACAAGTCAGTTTTGCTAATGCAATTTCATTATCTGCCTTCTCATGAAAATTATTCCCACCAAATTGAGTTTGCCTATAAATTTGTTTGTAAATCTACAAATAAGAAGTTGTTAGGAACTTGTAGAAAGAGACTACAGTGATTAACGCAGCAAAAGATTAGAGTAAGGACAATCTGGGTCCTAATCCCAACTGAGCCACTTATAGTGTAACCTTGGGGAAGTTACTTGACCTTCATGTTTCTCAGCAAACTCTGCTGGAAATTAGATACCAGCTGGACCTCAGAGAATACCAGACATGTCTGCTGAACTCTTCCCAATTAGCAGTGTCAGAATAATAGTGAGCAGGCTTGCATTATGATTGTGGGCTGCTATGCACATAAATAAAGTCAAAGATTAATTACCTTCCTTCCATTTCCTGGACAGACTAAACAGATGTTAAAAGGTGGCTTAGGCACTTCGCATCCTGTCCAATTGTTGGCTGTATCATAAATGAAAATAATGGCGCACAAGGCAATTAAACTTTAAAAGGATCCCAACTGTTCCCTTCCACCCAGCATTCTTCTGCACATTCAGCAAGGACATTTATCAGATTATCTGATTAGAAAGATTAGATTTATAGAGGCAGATTCTCAGATGCATCCACAATGAACTACATGCAGTTCTTTAATATGGGATCAGCTCTATACAACTAGAAAAAGCAAGTCCAAGAGTTTGGTACTCCATTTTAGGGATTACCTTCTGGCCACATTTGCCTCAAACACATCTGCCAATGATCCTATGACCCTAACTTTATATTATCAAATAAATTCCTCATGTCAAGTGTATCCCATGCAATTTGGGGATTTTCCTGAACTGAGCCTAAATTTTCTTCTGGCAGCATTTGTTGTATTAGTTAGTTGTGAAGGAAAACAAACAAACAAACAAACAAAAAGCCACAAAAAAAACCACCCCCAAAAAATATATATAAAAAAAAACCCACAAGAACATAGGGCATGGTGAAGAAAGGAGCAGCCTTTAGTCACTTCAACACTAAAGTATAGCAGTCCCACATAATCCTCAGACCAGTTCAATGAAAGCACGAGAGTGCTGCCATTATATATAGTTCAGATATGGTTTCATGCAAGTATCAGCAGAAGAATATTAAATACCTAAAACATCACCACAGAAGTAATTTGAAGACCCAGATAATAAACCAGCACCATACTATCATATCTTCCATATTTTCTACAAAAGAGAAAATAGATCTCTGTAAGTACTTAGAACAGCAGCTAAGTATATACTTACATATATAAAGTCCCAGCAAAATGTATCCAAACAGATAAGTCAAACTTTAGTTCATCTTCTAGATGCAGTTGGTGGACTGCTCATCAGTATCCTGTTGCCATAACGTAGTTTCACATCAGGAAATCCTGATGCTTTGTAGGCACTACATTGTCTGTGACAGGAAAGGTGCAACTGCTGTCTATTAAATTGTGATAGCATTTATTCCATCTTTCAGATTCATAGCTTTCCACCTTGTTCTACACCTGAGAAACTCTCAGAAAGAAGTTATGTCATATTCCTAATCCATGTCCCTGATCAAAGCAAGGAAGAATTTTATCCTTTGACAATACAGATGGAAAAAAAATATATATGTATACTGAAATCTTCTTCTCATTAAAACCAAAGAGTATTTTGTACTTGAAGTTTTAATAGGGTAGAAATGACTCTTAAAGACAGTATATCATGTAGAGAATTAAAAGTTACTAAACTGTATTTCCCTAGGGCACCAAGTGTAGAATTGATCCAGAACACGTAGAATGAGTCAAATGGAGATGCCTGTCTTTTTCCATTAATTAAGCGATTGCAAACAGCCATTTCTTAATTACATATTTAACCATTAGACAGCTAGAAGATGAGCTGAATGCCATTTTTAATGGGTTAAGAACACTGTAATGCACTTTCACATACGCATCAAATACTGACAGCATCACCTGTTACAAAACATCTTGCACCCAGAGCATCAGATTTCAGTTGATTACAATTTTATTTAAAATGTTTAATGTGAAGGCTTCCATCTTTGGCTGAATGTCTTGCAAAAAATCAGTCATAAATAAGGATCAGGTTAAGGAACAGTTAAATAAACTGGATATACAGTCCTTGGGACCTGATGGGATGCACCTTATGATGCTTAGAGAGCTGGCTAAAGTCCTTAAGAGGCCACTTTCAATATTTTTCGAAAGTCATAGGAACTGGGGGTTTCCTGTCACTCATCTTCAAGAAGGGTAAGAAGAAGAATCTGTGGAACCGCAGGCCATTTGGCCTCACCTCAGACCCTGGAAAGGTGATGGAGCAAATAAGCCTGAAAAAAAAACATTTGAAACAAGTGATGGATAAGAGGGTGATTGAGAGTAGTCAGCAGAAATCATGCCTGAACAACCTGACAGCCTTCCTGGATGGTGTGGATGTTGCTTATCTTGATTTCAGTAAAGGCTTTCAGCACTGTCTCTCATAACATCCTCTTAGACAAACAAACGAAGTGTGGCCTAGGTAAATGGACAGTGAGGTGAGTTGAAAACTCAACTGCTCAAAGGTGAAGAGGCTTAGGATGTGACCCCACGTATCAATACAGGATCCAGTACTGTGTAACTTCTTCAATAAAGACTTGGGTGATGGGGCAGAGTACATCCTCAGCAAGTTGCCAAGTCATACAAATTGTGAGGAGTGGTTGATACACTAGCTGGTTGTGCTGCCATTCAGAGAGACATTAGCAGGATGGAGAAATGGACAGACAGGAATGTTGTGAACTTCAGAAAAAAACAGGAGGATGGACTAAATGATCTGAAGGGGTTCATTCCATCCTCACAAGTTCTGTGATTCTATGAGCCTGAACAAATCTGAGTCAGAAAAATATAATTTTTTTTCCTTACATTAAAAATACATTTTTTTGACAGAGATTTCTCCTTATATGATTTGAAGCAGTAAACTGAAATTTGGAAGAGAAAAGGGTTTTGTATCAAGGATACAATGGTGTGGTCCTGTGATCAGTAGTCTCTTAAAGATTAACAATTCATAAGCTTATGCAATATCCAATTTTACATATGCTCAGTAGCAATTTATTAATATCTAAAATTCCAAAAATAGTGCTATCCCCAAGGATGATAAAACTTCCTTATAGCTACAGATTAAAACAGTCAAGGATACCTCTTTTAAATTCTCTCTGAAAGGCTATTTCACTTTATGGATAGCCAGAATCCTTCTTGTAGTTTAATTTTGCTCCTATTGAACTGAAACCTTTCCCTCTTACACTGATACTATTATTCAATGGTGAACATCTTATTTAACTTTGTGAAATTAAGGTTGAATTGGAAAAATAAAGGTTCTTTAAATGCTTTGGAGAAGTAGGTATCAAGGAAGAAGAAAGTTCAGAATAAGGGTGTGGCAGGAAAGATGCAAAAGAAGAGGCGGTACTGGCTTGGCAAGGAGATTTTGTTAGGAGATACTGGTGGCAGAGAAAAACTGGGATTGGGAACTGTCAAGGAAAATGCATGAGGGGAACCACAAGCCATGGGCAGGAGAAATGGTTTGTGTGGTGGAGCATTGTGGCTAGGCAAATTACTTAGGCAAAGGTAGTGAGTCAGGAAAACAGAGTTTGAGGAGTGTGGGTAAGAGAGGAAAAACCTAAAAAAACCCCTGAGGGTGGACAGTCAACAACAATGCATATTGTGAATAAACTGAGAGAGCAGAGAGAGGGGGGAGTTGAAACACAGAGAAGAGCGTGCATGAGACTGAAACTACAGGCTGATAACACACGTGATTCAATATGTTACTATCTGGTAGAATCACTCATCTGAGAAATTCTTAATAAAACTGGGAAATCACATTTTTGAACAAGTTGCTAAATCAAAAACTTAAAGCATAACAGAAATAATGTCACCCTAAAAAAAAAAAAAAGTACCTGTAGAAAATTAGATACTGATAAATAAAATAATTATAGGGGAAATTAAGAGTGAAAAGTGAGTGATAACAGTGAGCAGTAGTGAGGAGTAAAGATCAAATCAGTGATAAGTAAAGTGGTAAATTGTGTTTCAGAGTGTAACTCTTGGACAGGTCAAAGTTAATGTACCATCTTGGTGTCATTCCCATCTAGCTCCCACATAATCTGCTATAACTGGAGAAAAGGGACACACGTTAGTCCTCTGAGATTTGTTCCCAGCTGCCCTCAGGACTTATTATGGAAATTGGATGTTATCCTCTGTTATTGAACCTGTCCTCAAACCTGGAAAACAGACTTAATTACAACTAACATTCTCATCCTAATTACTTTTTCATCCAGGTACTTGGACTTCTGGAGTTTCTCAGCCAGACTATAGCTCACTTCTTCAATTTTCACCAACCCGAAACATTCTTTCACTTTCAAGTTTTGATGACTGTTTTCAATGTAATTGTTAAAAAAATGGCAGGAGGGGAAGAGCTGACCCAGGAATCCAAGTAAAATGAAGGAAGAGTCTGCAGGCAGCAGATTAAAAATCACAGAGCACTAGGAACAATGTGAGAACAAGGTCAGCAGTAAGCATCAAGTAAACACATCAGTTTCCTCTATGGAAAGTATAATTACATTAACTTCATTAGCTTTTTGTAAGAGAAAGGGCAGACTAGGATGCATTAGTTCCTCAGCCTTTCCCTTGAAAAGTTGGCTTCTACAGATTTAAGACATTTTGTAACATGTAATTCAAATCAGTGCCAAACAAGTGGAAAATTAATGTATTGCAACTCTTCAAACCCTTTACTCAGCCTGTGTCTATACAGTACCCAGCATAATGGCATCCTTCTCTGTGACTTGATGTAATTTATGGCACCTCTTCATTACAAACATAGAAAAATTATTTGTGAACCCATCCAAAATCTAAATTTTAAAAATAGGGTGAAATTTTTATTCTCTTGCAAAGTTAACTGGAAGTGTTTAAGCTCCCTCTCATGCTGGTGTTACTATCCAATGTGGCTGAACCATTAGACGTGACCATTGACACTCATTTGGGCCTGTACAGTCTGACATCTCAGTTTTGGAGAAAATAAGCAGTAACCACAGGTTAACAGCAGTAATTGAAGCTGTGTTTATGACTGAAGTATGAATATTAAATATCAGAGTGCTTCAGAATGTGACCCATTAATTTTACTGTAAATAAAGCACTTATATACCTTTAAAAGTAATGGATCTCAATGTCACAGTCACTAGGTCAGTCTACTATTGTATACTGGACAAAAATGGACATGAAATTACACTAAATTCCCCTGAATTCTCTCCTTTTTTTTTTGTGAAAATTAAAAATGGCAAAGCATAATGTAATCTAATAGCAGGCAGACATTTGCTTTACAATGTAATAGACATAATGGATTAAATTCATCCCAGAGCAAGTATAAAGTAATTCAAATGTGTTGATATAGATGCATGTGTTTTTATTAGCAGTGTTAATGTCTGTAGAAAGGGAAAGGCAGTGAAAACTCAGGATTACAGAAACATCGATCATAGACAAAATGTTGCTCCCAACAATGGATTTTTATCAGTTACAAGAGTCAAACAGATAGTGCTCAACCCTACAAAATCCTGAGACAACCCACTGAACCTCTGCAGGCTGGCTGATAGTGATAATTACCCTTCCTCCTAACCTGTTTCAAAACTGTGAGAATTACCTTTCCTTCACTCTGGAGCAGTCTGAAGTCTACAGAGGCAGAGACACAAAAGTGCTACAGTCCAAACATCATATAATCCACCACCTTCTGACGGCTCACTCTGCCCCTACTGTGTTGGAAGACATCAGACTGGAGAGGGACAGTGGTTCAAAGTGGTTTGAATTGCAACTACAAATTATAGAGAGTAATAACCCTTTGTATAAGTACAATCCTCTGCCTACACTGTTCTCTCAAGATGGAGGAAGAAGAGGAGATGACAGAAGACATCCAAGCAGTGTTGGGAGGGATCTCTCACCACTTGAATGCATTCCAGAACTCGCAGGCAGCAAGCTGCTGATGTAATTCCTGACAAAATTTTGCTTCACGCGGTTCCTCTCCCTCCTTTCACTGTTTGATTATTATTGATCTGGTAGAGCTTGGATCGTTCTGTCTTTGGGCAAGGCAGGTAAGGCAGAGGAGTGTGCTGCGCTGATTGCAGTGTGGCAGGCTTCATCTCTGATCCTGGTGGTCCCTCTAGAGGTAAAAAAGCAGTGCTGTTTCTAAATCTATGTATTCCTAGAAATCCTTGCCAAATTGGCAAGGATAGGAGGGAGAGTTCTGAGTCACTAGTGCATATCCAGGTTGGTCTCAGGCTGAGATTCATCTACTACTACTAATTACAGGGTTGTAGTATGTATCGATTTGTACCAACTTAACAAACCCATCAATGGAGCATAAACTCTGGTACTGCACTCAGCTCTGACTCATTTCCAGCTCCTTAAACCCCAAGCCTGAAGATTTTTCAATATGCTCAGTAAAAATGCTTGTACTTTATGGTTTGGTTTTTTTTCCATACATTCAAATCTTTCTCCTCCAACATTAATGCCTTCATTTTTGGCCACTGAATGGGAAACTAAAACCACTTAAATAAGCATTGTTATCTGAAAAAAACAAAAATTGACATCAGAGTTTAATTAATTCTTTCCTATCAACCAACTAAGTTACATTATGCTCAGCAGAAATATCCAGCTCTGTTATGAATGAAAAATAAATCTTTTTTTTTTTTTCCTAGGAGCATTGGACCTTCTGCTTCTTTCTCACAGTGATTACATATTGATCACAAGATCCTCAAGAAAAGAGGTGGCAACAAAAGCTCTTTGTCCAATTGCTCTGCTGACAATTGGCAGCATTTCACAGTATGCATACCCGATTTCACACATTTCACAAACACAAACACGCCTTCTGCTCTGCAGACACACACGGTCAGTGGAGCTCTAAGCCATCAGCTTGTCACTTACAGTTACCAGATGAACTGTGTAACTGAGAACAAGTTAGCAAGGTACCCAAGAGAGTTGCAAAGGATTTTGACATTGCATTTCGGGGGAACTGAGTTGCATATTTGGTGATGAGTACAGAAGAAAATGTACATGTACAAACCTGGAAGCCAGAGCTGATGCAAGCTGAAGAGCAGTGCCTTGCACTGTGCTTCCTGAAGTTGTGGCAATTTACCTGGGAGTGCAGCTACTCAGCCACAGGCTGCATCACTCCAAACCTGAGTCACTGGTATCAGCAGCAGTTTCTCACCATGGCCCTTTACTGGATCTCAATTGATCTGGGCATCACAGGAAACTTTCCAGGATAAATGTCAGGGAGCCAATAGAGGTTTACAGCAATACCAGCCTTCTCAAGCCAAGACACGATTCACTAACTAGCAAAGTCAGAAAAAAAACAAACAAAAAAAAAACAAAACCAACCAACCACCTCTTTAGCTCATCTGACGGCTTTTCCTGGTTTAGTATACTGGCTCCCTGCACTTTGCCTGGAGTACACTCACAATTTTTCACTGGCAGCCCCATGGCCTCAGGTCTGATAATGGGCTCATCCCTCTCCAAAGCAGTCCCCCTGATCAGAAACCTTTAAAAGTTTTAATGTGACTGAGACACTAGTTTTCCACAACATCCTATGATCTCTCCAATTCCATGCTGGCAGTTCTTACACAGTCATTCCTGCCAGACTAGACATGATTCAGTGATCCTCACCCAGCCCATTCAATTATTTGGGGTGAGAACAAACCACCAAGACCAAAAGTCAGCAATTCTTAATTTAGTCGGTACCCGAGTCACACACCATATATTATGAAACAAAACAAAAAACAAAACCAACAACAAACCAACCCAAACCAACTAACCAGAATAACTTAAATAAGTGCTAACACTGAATATGGTGCCAGTTCTCCCTGATCTCATATAACTGCCTCAACTTTGTGCTTTCATACTATATACTTAAGAATTAAGGATGATAATCTGTCAATAAGGAAAAAAAAGTCTTTAAAATGCTTGTGGATGAAAACTGCTCTGAGTATTCTGTCCAGTACTGAATATTAGAATAATAGCAATAAATATATATTCTTGCCTTGCTTCTATTTGCTTTGAAGAATCCCAAACAAATGAGACTCCAAAATAATATTAAGAGTTTGTGAAATATATCTTTGGCAAAATATTCCTGGCTTTCACAGATTAAAAGATGTACACAATATACACTCTCAACACACAAAAGAGTATCAAGATTACAGATGGCTAATATATCTAGACAAATTCATTAAAAAATAGAAAATTCTCCAGCACCCATTAGCTGAAATGACAAATCACAATGGAACACTCAAGATGTCCAGGAACATCAGGAAGATTTTGTAATAAGAGTGATATAAGATTGAAGAATGTAACAATTCACTCATATATGAAGATGATCCTGGAACTAAGACACTTCCATACATTCTCAGAATTGAAACTGCTTTCAACTTGGGAATGCTTAATCACTTCCATTTCTTTTAAAACAGCATTGTGTGTATGGCAGCCCTGTTTTTGAGGTACTTCAAAACACTTTGTACTCGAGCAAACTTGACAGGCTTCCTTACAGAACTTCCCCATTGGTTTTTTTTGGCCCTAGCACATAGAAGGTACCTGGCTTTTCTTTTGCACTGGGGCAAGCAGTTTCAAATCGCATTGTATTATCAAGAGCCTGCACAGACTGTCATTGCAAATGGCCTGTTATCTGTCATAGCTTCCTACTTGGGAATTCCAACATGAGCCTTTGAACTTGGAACTTTTATTCTGTTAGGAATAAATCTGTAGTAATGGATAAAGAAAATTGGGAAGAGAATCTGGATTTTGGTTTTAATGAATTGTTTCTTTCTGTTTAAACCAGGATGTTCCGTGAAAACTAGCAAAAGAGCAACATCCCTAGATACTATTGGAGAATTGGAAGGCAAGTGGCAGTACTAGATTTGACAGCTTTATAAATAGAAACATTTCATTATCAGGAAAAGGGCCATGTCAAGTTCAGCAAATTGCAGTACAGCACCTCCATCATTTTTGGCCAGGGTTGCACAAATAAAAATCACAACAGTTCTCACAGTAGGCCCTATCTATGATCTTCCTAGGTCCTCAAAGTAGCATGATGTTCTCCTAAATCCATCTGCTTCATTTTGCAAAAAGCCTGCAGGCAGTTAGTGTGAAGGTATTTAGGAGCATATTGAGAATGTAAGATGAACTAAAGCCATGCTAAGCCATAAACCACACCAAAGCAAGCGGTGTTCTTCAGGCTTCCAAAGTCCTTCTATTCCTGTGTCAGGTGGGACAGGCTCAAGGACTGTTCCGGCAATAAACATAGCACACATACATAACTATACAGTCTTCTGCTTTTGAAGAAATTTATTTTCTACAGTTATATCATTAATATATCAGGCAAATATGTTCTGTGAAATGGAGATCTACTCAGATGACAGCTGTTCATACAGCTGGGAATAGGAACAGTACCAGCACTGCTTCTGATGCACATGGCACTGAAAGTCACAAGTATCAAAACTCCAGCTAACTTCAATGGGAACAGAATGGAGCTGTTGCAGCAACAAGCATCAGATTTTACAATCTGGATTATGGGGAGCCCTCAATTAAACCTTGTTAATCATATGCTTATGATATGTTTAAAATATGCTAATACAGCCTTTGAATGGTTTATTAATTCCACTGAGCAACCTGTTTCCCAGTCAGCTGAAGCAAGTCTAAGTCAAGCAATGCTTTCAGTGAGGGCTGCTGACAAATACGAGTAAACACCCTGGAATCTTATTCCTATAAACTCTTCCACATTACACTGCATTTTCCAAATTGACATTTTTGTTCCACATCAGTCTTTTAATTAAGTAGTTCAGGTGTTCATGAGAAAATCCTGATTGAAATTAGGCCATTTATTCTTCTGTTTCAGGAAGAAGCTAAATATAGGAAGGCAGGACAAATCACGTGTTTTTCTGCAATACTCCTCAGATCATTGATCTGTTCCTCATAATACAGTTAAATAAAACAGTGATGATTCTATAACACTATAAAATTAATCTTGATACAATTATATAGATTTATGTTGCAAATAATCCAAATTTGAAAAAAGATGAAAACATGCATGTACTTTCCCTACAACCATATATACACTTTCCCTATTTCATGATCCATTGAGTATTACATCAAGACTTCTCTGATCACATGTCACTGCCTTGCTCCCTCATTTTCTCTGCCTAAAGTGTCTTAAGAAATGTACAATGGTATTATTAAATTTTACATCATGCCTGAAGTATTTTCATGGGAAACAAAAATATCCCAAAGTGGATAGGGACAGTGAAATAATTATTCTCCTGTCATGAGGAGGACGTTGTAGCTATACTGGAGAGCTGTCAACTCACTTTGTGTTCTGCAACCTCAGAATATTTCCCTGCTTGCCCTCATTTAACTGCAGACCATTAATCAACCAAAACCATATATTTTGGCTTTAGGAATTACAAACCACTAGAGAAAGACCATGAAATAATATTCAGCATGACCTAATATGAACTCAGAAGAAAAACAGTAGATTCTTTTATTACTTCCCTTGTGTTTTTTCTCTGAATTCAGTCAAACTGTATTACAGCTTCACCAAGTTGAGCAAGAAGGATGTCATTCAATCTTTTAAAAATAACTTCAGCTTTCAGTCTCTTTCACTGATGGTGATAAAAAAAATCAAATCCTCCATTGTCTTTTTGTTTCCATAACTATATTAGCTGTTGCTCCATCTTATGTACAAGAACAAAGCCCATCACCTCATCTCATGTTACTCATTTTATTTCAATGGAAGCATTTACATGAGTTAGATTTGTAGGATTATTTGCAGCCAGTGATTACATGGCATGACTGTTACTCAGTTACTTGGGCCACAGTTCTTATCCATACAATAAAGCCAAGCTTCCATATGCACTATTACCAGATCTACATGCTGTTGGATCAACCAGTAGCAGAAATTTGATCTATATACAGATACGGTGGTGGAATCTCCAACTCTGGAGACTCAAAAGCTGCCTGGACTTGTTCCTGTGTGATCTACTCCAGGCAATCCTGCTCTGTCAGGGGGGCTGGACAAGATGATCTTTAAAGGTCCCTTCCAACCCCTACCATACTGTGATCTATACAGCTCACATTTTGATGTGATTAAGGTAGTAACAGTATAAGATACTGAACTTATACTGACTTAATTTTATGTGAGCTTTATGTTGTCTGTCAAAGGATGGGTAATTCCTGTTCTTGTATAAAGTAACTGCAGCACTAACAGACAATTGTTGATATAACCAGTACAAGCATAACCCAATTAAACATTTTAAACAAACCTGAACTACTAGAGAAGCTTTATGCCAGATCAAAGGTTTAGGCTATGCAGCAACACATTTTTAAACCACTTGCAGTAATCCCAAAACTGAACTTAATATTTCATTCATCCATATCCCAGACTGGTGCCATCAGTGGCTCTGTGTCTGCAAAACTGTACCTCTTATTTTCATAGCAAAATTAAAAAATTAAATCTAAGTATAATGTAGTGGGTTGGTTTAGTGGTTTGTTGTTTTTTTTTCATTTAATTTCATTTCTAGATCATCACCATGGAAATGCTTATCTGAAATCTTTAATAAACATGGTCAGGCAGTAAAACCTAAGGACTGGAAAAATCACTCTAGGCTGACATGCTTTTTTCCATATTTAGCCTCTCTGATCTAACACAGTGATCTAGCCATGAATATCTGATGTTGTTTAAAGAGCCAATCTTTCCATGGCAACCCAAATGAAGCATATCAGTCTTTGAGCATTCTCTGAACATCACTCTAAGGACTTAACATTTCATGGTCACTCCTCTTAATCACCTGCTTCTGCTCTTCTCCAACTCTATCCTACCATATGCCTCCCTTCCTGATCAATTGTCTGCAGCCACTTGTTCACCTCAACATTACTGAGATGCATTTCCCTTCACCTGTGCATTCCTGAGCTCTTGCTCCCCTACAGCAGCTAGCAACCTGTAGACACAAGGCAGTTGTGAGCATCAACTCTGGTGATCAGTTACAAAAAAAACCAAACAAAACCAAAAACCAACAATAAGACCACTTGGCTTTTCTAGCTAAATAACACAGTGAATTGCAAACTGCAAGTGGTAAACTCTGAAGAATTCTACCAGCATTTTCAAACAAAGGATAACTTACGAAATGTAGCAAGCTTCCACAAAACAAACATCCAGCAGTATCAATCAAGTTATTTCTTACAAGCAATACCTACTCAAATCACAGTCGCATACTAAGCAAAGCAATGACGCAAACACAAAGACTGACTTCTGCCATCTGTTTTTAAATTGTTAAAAGCTGGCATTTCTTAAGATTGAGGCCATTAGTGAAAAGAGAAACATGAAGTGCTAGTTTGTTTTCTTGACAAAGAGAATCCTGTACAATTTTGAAATATGGTAATGTATGAGTGCTTCACAGATGCTGTTTATTTACCATATTGATATCTCTAATTCTAGTCTGAGATTTATATTTTTTCATATGAAGTTTTTCTCACTCAAAACACTAAGCAAATATTAATCAGTTTTTACCAATAGCACAAAAGAGATGAGTCTCACACATTGCCCTCCAAGTAATTAGGACTGGGACAGAAAACTGTCATGAATTCATTAGAAATTGTGCACACAATCACAGCAATGCAATGTGCAAAGCAACTAAATAGAGCCCAGCAGACTCTTGACAGCACTTTTCCTCCAACTCCGAGGTTAAGTTGCAGAATGAACAATGTCTCACCAGTTCCTTTCATCACTTACACAGTGGGGGTGGTGGAGATTGCCCTTTTGTCCTAGAGCAGAACTTACCTGAATGCTGTCTCCATCTTCCCTGTTAGAGAAGCAGTCAGTGCTGATTAAACATACAAAGCAAAAATACTTACTACTGAACTCTTCCTCCCATGAGGGGTTAACTATCTGTTCAGGGCACAGCTTTTACATAAGTCTGCATATGTGTTCATTGAAGAGTCACACATGGACACCCTAATTCACAATGGGAATCACAGTTTCAGATAGGAGTAGGACTGGCAATAAGATGTGAAACCAAACACTGTGAGTTCATTTTACCCTTTCACCCAGGTATCCCTTCAACTAGATTATTCATTTAACAGACTTTTTACAACAGTCATCACAGTGTTTTAACACTGTCCAAATGGAGGCGTTTCTGCACTGGGGGTGTAATGAGTCACATTGCAATGAGTGGAAATAAAGAGTACTGGCATCTATTAAAACAAACCTCAACTAGATAAATTCTGACTAGATAATTAGCAGAAGATTATCTTAGGAAGCAGATCCCCATGAAGCTTAAGAAAGATACATTCACATACTAACCAGAAATTATATAGTTAATTGGCTCCAACACACAGATGTACGCCTGGCAGTAAAATATTTCCCAAACATATAAAAATACTACATTATTTCAGCATTCTGAGATGCAAAGAGTCTCTGGACACCGATGATGTTTTGCCGAATGGTGGAACTACCAGACTCCAGTTTAATATATATAAAAGTTACTTTTTCTATAATATAGATAAAAGCATAATCAGACAGGAAAGATAAGCAGAGTACAATGCAGAAGTTCATTTCTGTAAAGCAAGGCAGTGATTAAAATCTGCAATTACCACTTCAAAACCATCATCTGGGTTCACACTTCATCTGGGAAGCCCCTCAGCAGCCATCCTCTGGAGATCCTCAGTAATTAGGAAGGTTCTATGCAAGTGCATCCACCTGTAGATGAGGCTTGAGGAGTCAGACGAAGGGTCTCACACTTTTTATACTCAGTAAACAAACAACTCATATAGCTAACTTCTGTAAGCTCTTGAATGTGTGCCAAGAGTGGACAGACACTGTCCCTTGATCCACAAGGTTCACACACACCTGAATTGGCCAGGTGCTGGGTGCAGTTGAGTTATGGTCAAGATAGAGCTGCACACAATATATGATTGCCAGATTGACTATTCACATCTTGTTTGTTCTGGGCAGAGGGTCCAGAACAGATACCATCTGTTGGATTCATTAAATGTAATTTATATTTCTCCTTGAGCTCACCAGCTAAATTAAACAATTACTAATTAAGCACTCAAAGATTCATTCATAAGTGGTGATCAATCAACACTCAATTTTCTACCACAGACAATAAGATGCAATCAGCTACACTTATCAGACACAGCTACACAATCAGGTCCAAGACCTCATTGTGATCCATGATCAGATTAGGATACACTACTCCTACATAGTGCAACCCCAAACCACAAGATCATCACTACCAACACAACCTAGCAAGGTGCAACACTTATAAATAATGGATCAAAGAGAATGGTACTTGAAACAAAAGTAAAGCCTGTGGGATATGGCAGGATTTACCCCAGCTCCAAGTCTGCTGAAATGTTTGGGTTTTTTTAAATCTCATGGACACAGAGTAAACCATGCTGTAACTACGGCAAACATCCTGGAAGAAAGTGCAACTAGAATCAGCCAGCACTACAGGGAAGTTGAAGACTCCTTCAGGAGCAAGGTGAACATGAGCCAACAGTATGCCCTGACACTGAAGAAAGTGAACAGCATCTGGACTACATTAGTAGGACCATAGCAAGTAAATCACAAGAAGTGATTATTACCTTCTACTTGGCATTCATTGGACCACATCTAAAATACTGCATCCTGCTTTGGGACCCCTCTTCTCCCCCTGGCACAACAAAAACATTGACTGACTGGAGCAAATTCATCAGATGGCCATCAAGATGGATGGGGACTGAAGCACTTGACCTCTGAAGAGAGGCTGAGTGATCTGGGCTTATTAACTCAGAGATGGCTCTAGAAGGACCTAATAGCAGCTTTCCCTTACATAAAAGGAAGTATAGTGCTCTGCACATCCCTACCTTACCTCTGTGCATGTAAACAAGGACACACTCAAAACAAGCTCACTATGTCCTCTGAACAAGCACAGGATATTAATAGTTCATTTCGGTAGTAGCAGTTGGGTTTTCATTAGCAAGAAATTTGAAGTGTGAAGTTTTCCCAATTGTGCCTGAAAGAAACAGACCAGAAAACCTACTAGTGAAACTTCAACAAGATGCTTCAACAAGAAGCATCACAAAGATCAAGTCTCCATGTGGATGCAAGTCCATGTCTGCACATAGCTCCCCTCCATGGCAACCACTAGCAGACAAAAAGCATTAACTCTGTGGTGTTCTGCCTGGGCCAGCTCCTAATTTAGCAGTCCTGGGTATTGTATTAAAATAATACTAATAATTTATTTCTTTTTAATCTTCTATATTGAATCTAAAGTTTTATATTAAAAGGGACAAGCCACTTTGCCCCACTTTAATTCTATGACTGTAGCTAAAATCAAAACATGTTTGGCAGGAAAAACCATGTATCACTAGATGCTCTGTCCCTCCAGCTAACTGTACAACAAGTAACCTTTCCTAAATTCCAGTCAATTGAGCCTTCCAAGCAGGAAGTATATATGCTTTAGATGCAAAATTCCTCCAGTCTTTTTAGTTACTGACAAAGTTATTTCTTAAACTTAGAGTGTGGCATACAGAAGAGAACTCCTCAGTACAAATTATATCCACTAACACTCTTCCATTTATATGAGCATTTCCTTCATGCAACACATTATCAAAAGCATATACATTTATCCGAATTCCAAATAAAACATTAATGGGCACGCATTTTTATAATATCTCCCCAGAAGATGGAAAGCATTTAAAGCCAAATTGTTTATTAAAATGCTTCATGAAAAGCCTGTATTGTTCAGGCCAGAGCATTCTCAGATGCGGTCTCTCTTAATAGCCATATTAACAACTAAAGTCAACAGTTCCAAAGGATATTTACTAGCTAAGTTCAAAACTAATATAATCACATTTTAGTAGCTCTTCTGGGAATCCAAATCCCCAGACAACTTTGAAAATCTTACCCCCAGAGTACCCTTAACATTCAATACAAGCAATTACAAATACAACCCTGGAGCACTTTCAGTAGGAGACTGCCCTCAGTAACACTCTTAAGTGTTATGATGTTTTACCAACATGTTGCATTCATCTACCACCCTGCTGCAAAACAGCTCCGTAAGCAGTTACCATCTTGTCTTTTGAGTGATTCATTCCCTTTAATTAAATGACCTTGAAATATTAATGCTACAAATGTCATCATATGCAGCCTTTGTTTGAAAATAAGATCAACAAGTACAGTAAAAATGCAAACCTAGCTTTCTCAGCCCTAAGAAACACAGGAACTAAGTTTAAGCAATTTTTATTATTTTTGTCCTAAAACAATGTTCAATTCTACAAAACTAAGATTCTCTTACATTGTAATTCAAAAAAAAAGGCATTCCTTCTAAAATGCCTTTTAAGGAATTAACATCCCTTGATTCAGAAGGAAACAACAAAGGAACATAAAAAAAACACACAAGAACCAGTAACCAAAACAATCAGCATAGTGACTGAGCCATTATTTAAATATTTCTTTCAATACCACATCATCCCAGAATTTGGTTTCTGTCCTGGACTCTGCTTATGCAGCAGAGTGACCAATTCCTTTACTTCCATCAGTCAAGATAAATCAAATCTTCAAAGATGTATCTTATGACAATAGATAAAACAGTAAAACAATGTGTCAGTCTTCAGGAAGTGTTGTACTCTATGGTCAATGTACCAATAACACCAAAACAATATACCAGAAATGGTATAGGAGGAGGAAATGGTTTCTAATGTAGAGAAATGGTGGTTCTCAAGATCAGAGTATTTGCTGTACTTGTCAATTACATGCAAGTTCTTCTTTTGCATTTTAAAAGCTACATTTCTTTTTTCACAGGCCAAGAGGAACCACCAAAACAGTAGAGAAGGAAAAAGCAGCTTAAACACATCAATACATGCATTGACTCCCAAGATACAGATCTCACCTCCCTGTAACTACAAAGAGAAGACAGCTCACCCACCATGTCTGAAATTGTGTTTGAACTATAACCTGTGAATTACAGTTCCATAAATTGTAAGACTCCAGCAGCACCCTCTTTAGAAGATTCCAGAAAAATTTTACAAGCATTTTAGTCTAGATTTCACACATTACATTCTAGCCTGTTTTGGATGTAGTTGAGTCACAGTATTTCTGGGTAAGTTCCAAGAATAACAGTATTTCTTTCTATATGGCACCTTTTCAAAGCACAGACAGCAGCTCTCACAGCCCATCTCCTTCCCTCGTATTTGCTTAGGTGATTCATGGCCACTCACAGAAAGCAGATACCCATTTCAAAATGGTTTCATAATAGTTAGTTCTGTTTTCTGTTCTCAGGTTCCATATTCTATACATAAGCAGAATGCTTCACACTTCTTGCTAATGAAAACCTTGCTACAGCCACTTGAAGTAATCTTTAATATCCTCTGCTTATGCTTAGGATTTAATGAATTTGTTTTGTTTCTGTTCTGACATGCACAGGGGATGAGGCATCAGGCATTCTGCCTTATCATGAGGATAAGGCAGAATACTAAGAACAGGTAAAATCTGCATCAGTTAAAGACAAAATATCACTGGTTATTATTTTTAGGACTGATTATAAGACATGCAAAGAAGCCATATTAGCCTATTCTCGTTACAGTTGCACTACGCCTGTTCCCATTGAAAGCCCTAAACTGTGATCCTGCAAACTATGGACTCTGAAAGCAATCAGCCTCTCTTGGGAGACTCTAAGGCTGTTTTCAATTCTTCCAGCTGGGGCTAAGGAGCAAGCTGAGATGTATGCTTTCTTCAGATAACAATGTGGCTGTACAAAAATGCTTTGGCTTTTTCAGTAGGATGATTTTTCTGGATGTCTCCAAGATAAGAAAAAAAATTAAAAAATGCACACCAAGAGCAATCCTGGCCTAGGGCAGGATGATGAGGCTCTTGACAAACCTGTCTTGATTGCATAAAAAGCAGACACAGATGTAACTGTTCACAAAATCAACAACTCAGTGAAGTTGTAACGTGTACGTAACAACTTGAAAAAAAGGCAACAAAGCAGCATTACAAGGATCTAAAATAAGTATTTCCACAGTTCATTAATCTTTGTAGTCTGGCAAATAACTACATTATCATTATTTTTCTTGATTGTTATCAGAAAACTATGTAGCATTGTATAATAAAACCTGTCAAACTAAAATTGCTCAAGAAATGTGCCATAAAAAACAAGGGCTTCCTACCTTTGAGCCCACTTCCTCAGATGAAACAGACCACTGTAGTCCATAGAACTACCCATTAAAGTTAGACATGCATGTTTAAAGAAATAGCCTTTTACAGCTCTGGCTACAGAGTAATTAAACTGGTTATATCAATAAGCTGGCTTCCATTTTCTTTAAAAAAAAAAAAAAAGTCTTAGCATAGGTAGACATGGTTAAAGATGCTCCCTTTACATTAATTGCATCCAAAGTGTTTCTTTTTCATCACTTTGCATTGCCTGTTGTACTAGGTTATACATTCTCCTAGCTACTCATTAGTTTGGGTATTTGGGTATTCAAAGACCTAAACCACTATAAAGCATCAAGTATTACTTGCTAAGATCCCCATAGCAGGGGATTACCAACAAGTGGAAAGGATCTAGAAAAAGGCTTTCTGAACGGAAAATAGGTGTGTAACACACACTGCTAACCTAGAAGTACAAGTGGGAGCTCCTTTTGGCAATCATTTGTCAGGATGCAGAGGCACTGTTGCAAACCTTCTCCCTGGAGTTTAACTAGCTGCGAACAAGAGCTCACCCACAAAATAAATTGAATACCCGAGCCTCACAGCTTTTGTGGCCCAACCGATGTATAATCTTTACCACTAAAGATGTCTTAAGTGTAAAGGAGCTAAAGGAAGCAACAACTCATACAATCACTCCACGTGTTAAATCCCTCACAGCTGAATCAACAAGGCAAAGAGTAAAAGGAAAGAAGAAAAAGGAAAAAAAAAAATAAAATTGATGGTCGGGGGGCTAAGCACCACTATGGTTCGGCCGGGGAATGTCTCGTTAACACTGCTCTCCACAGATAAGCGGCAGGAAGGCTCTACTGCCCCCGGTAAGGGTTACACTACGGCCCTGAGGTCCCTGCAAACAGCTGGTGCCAAGGCCCCAAGCCCCCTCCGGCTGCGTGATATCGATGCCAGCTGCACCTCCGAGAGAGGGCGGCCCCTCGGACAGTGCTCCGCCCCCTCCTACCTCGGCCTTTATCGGGGTAGCTACGGCAGCTCCGCGGGCCCAAAGCCTTCCTGCGCCTGGTCGCGGAGCGTGGGGCTCGGCGTGCCCCGTGAACGCCGCGCTCTGATTGGGGCCTGGCGGGCGGGCCGTGCTGCAAGGCGGCAGACGATTGGCGGGCCAGCGGCCGCGTGCGGGCGCTGCCTGGCTTTGTACACACGCCGGCCCGCTCGGCCCTTTAACAATGGGCGAGGCGGGCGGCGCCGCGTGATGGCGGGTGAGCCCTCGGGACGCCCCGCCGCGCCCGCCAGCCGCGCCGCTGCGTAGGGTGAGCGGAGGCTTCGGTGGGGGAGGCGCAGCAGGCTTTTGTCGGGTTGTGACGGTGCTCTTCCGGGACCACGGCCGCCGGCTCCTCCGAGTCCCCCTTGCCCGGCCGTGCCTTGCGGCGGGAGGGACGGCTTAACGAGCCTCACTTGTTCCCCGCATGGCGGCCAGCTGGGCTGGAGACCCGGGGGAGCCCCGCGGCGTGGGCGGCAGCTGATCGCGTTTAACTGGGGGTGGATCGAGGAAGG